>JAOTAV010008796.1:0-57837 GCA_026546445.1 Cyclargus thomasi | reverse complement strand
GTTGTCTGGTACCTGTAACACAAGTCCCTCGGGTACTTAGCACGGGGCCAGACTGACGTGGTGTGAAGCGTCCATAGTTATTATTATTATATATTATTATAATCACAACATTGTTCCTAGCCATTATATCGTTTAATAAGATGCAAGTCTAGGTTTTTAAATCAACGACAAAAATTATAAACCGCAGCGAACTTTCGTGTTTTATTACAAAATGTTGGAAAAATTGAGATCCTAATTGATATATGTTTGTACTCGCGTGTGGAGAGTTACGTGATTCGCTAAACTCAATCTAAGCATATAGCGAAGCCTTTTTGAGTAACCATTAAAAACACATTATAGAAATTTTCATTATTGTTTTACCGAGATTTCGTTGTAGAATTAAATAAAATAGTCCTCTCCATTAAGGGCGCTATTAGCAGGATAACATTGTTTATAATATTATCCTGCTAATTGATATGATGATATGATCATAAAAATACTAGTTATAAAGATCAGTGGCAGCTATCTGCTTCTGATCAACTATCAAGGTTTTTTTTCATCAAGTGAGAAGAGAATAACCGGAGATCGTTTTCAGTTACTAATGGATTATTTGAGTGGAAAAATATGTGAAGACGTCGCAAGCCAAAACCTGGCAAAAGATCGAAAGAAGTGGAGTACGCTTACATCAGAGGCCAAGTGTCATTTTTGGTCTCTACACTGAAGTAAGCAATGCAATGTTTTGTAGCATTATTAGAAAGTTTTACAATATATATAAAATTTCAATATAATTACTTACGGTATAAACTTACTAGCGGCCTGATACGTGTTTCGCGACATATTGAAAAAATTCCAGTTCAATAGGACAGCCCAATCTCCTTATTATAATACGCCATTTTTTCCAAAAAAGAGATAAATGAAGAAGAGGTAAACCGATTTTGTGAAAACTCTGCATAAACCATCTAAAAAATATTCGGAACAAAAAGTAAATATTTGTTTTGGATCGATGAGCCGTTCTTGGGTTATCATTTAAAATTACAACGAAAAGAGGCATAAATTTCTATGTAAAAGACATAAGCTTGCATGCTTATGTAGATAGTACAGCGACCTAAAATGTCTCTAGGCCTATATTAATGTTAGTGTACTGCCTTATTTTCTATGATATGGGTATATATAATTATATAACCATTATTTTATTTCTTTTTTAATTCTTCAATATAATTATTAAGTAGTCCCTAACAGCTACTACCTAATAAGCTAGCTATTACCTTTGAATGAAGCAACTAACGATAATGTTCAAACTTCACTTCAGTAGTTCGTTTGATCATTTATAATATTAAAAGTGTAGTAATAAAACATTAAGTTTTATTGTACATATCGCTACGTAAAAGGAATAATAATTTACGATCAAAACCAGCCTACTATTGACGCACAATCAACAAATTTATTTGCAAAACAGTCCTCCACTAATATATTCATCTGATCCAATTAACTAGACATACAAACAAACATCATGGTAACAAGCAGAGGAAAACACTACCCCTTGATTTTCACATAAAATTAGATAACTCTCTAACAAGCTTTACAAAATATTTAGCAACATCGATAGTGAAATTACATTTGATTAGAGCTCAAATGTAGCAATAAAAATAATCTATACTATTAGTATAGATTATTTTCAATAGAATGAAAAGCTGAAGAGTTTGTTTGTTTATTCGAACCTGCTAATCTCAGCAACTACTGGCCGAAATAAAAAAATATATTTTTGTGTTGATTAGTCGACGAGTCTACGACCAATAGGAGCCGAGCAGCAATAAAAAAATGATCTAAAATCGAGATAACTTATAAAGTTTCTCACAAGCGTAGTCGCGAGTAACAGCTAGACTCGTATAAAACTCTAGTTTTTTTATTTGATTAAAAAAAACTATTTGGAACGAATATTCATATCGAGTCATAGCAATAATCATTAACTAGAAGTTGTTTTCTCTTGCCGTAACTATTTTATGGTTCTGTGCTATATTTTATGAGCAATAAAAGTTCCAGTGACAAAACTGATCAAGTTTCATAATAATATTGTATTAGATTCGGTCAAGCCTTTGCTGAATATTTATTATCATAGTTATTCATCTTTGTGATGTGTTAATAATACTTTCGGTTAAAAATAATACTTCATATTATAGTGATATCTATCACCTTTTCAGATTCGAACTACATTTTCAGAAATCTTAGTGTATATAAAACTTGTGTGCATGTGTTTGTCACCCAACTCCTTCCAAACCACTAGACCAATTTTAAGGAAATATTTTATGTGTATTCAAAGAAACCTGCGAATGTCTTAGATTCATAAATTTAACCGGTATTACAACATCTGTCGGGTCCAGGAGTTTGGTAAATCAGCCTGCAAACGGCGGAATATATAGACCGGACAAACGTTGTCCTCTTCACTCAGTTGTCCGGCTTAATTTTGTGCATCTAAGCCATTCTCTATTTCCCTAAATAACACACACAAAAAATCACAAAGATTGAACATACAAAAAATACAAACACAGTAACATAACATAACCTTCTAATTTTTTTAAGGTCGTAAAAATAATAACAATAAATCCCACACCAGTTTTGGTGTCCGGTTTCACAGAAACTAGGCCCGTTTAGAGTATTTTTATAGTGCCCAAGCGTGTGCGCAGTACACAAGAGCACTCTCTTTTCCTTTACTCTCATAATGCAGTGGGATGACCGACATGACTGGCGAGAGATCAGGCGCAGTATTGACTTTTTACATGCCCATCCGACACGTGGATCGTCTTACTTGTCAGACATACTCGTACATGTGATCAGCCTGCATTGTCCTAACCGACCTTGGAAATAACTTGTTTCCAATACGGGAATCGAACCATGACTTCCAGGTGAAGAGCCGAGCTCTGTACCACCAGACCATGGAATCGTTATAATAGATACTGTCCTAGGCTATTATACAACCACTCGGGTACATTAGTCTTCATATCCTCGTACCAAGATTATTTATAAATTATTAGATAGTAAAACTCGTCTCCGATACTGAAGATGATGAGGGTCAAATATTTTTAAAATATATTAATCATTATTATAATATATTTACAAGATGAAGACCGTAAAGCTCAAACTGCCCTATAAATCTCCTTGCATTTTTAATTATTCCTAAAGGCCGCATTTTAATTAAAGTTTGCTGTAATATAAATATTTTTACACGCTTTAATGTGTATAAAATTTAATGTGTTTATTGATTTAAGATGCACTAAAATGTAATAACTAAGTCATATTTTTTGCAATTTTTTAAGAACCTTTTTGAATCCAAATTTTTACATAAAAATCAAGTATTATTACATATTATGCTTATCCTTATTATAGGCCGTATAAAGAATATATTAAGTTTTTTTTCGGTTTTTAAAACTAACCGTAACATCATGAGTGTATTGGGAAAATAGGGTTTCTTATAAGAACGTACCCAGCAAAGTTACCTATTGCGTTATTAAGTAGAAAGGGAGGTAAATTTTCCTTAATGAACAGTTCGCCGTTAAATTACAGCCTAAAAGCTGGCAGGTGACTTGATTAATCTGGTCGTGTAGTAAAACTTAGCGTGTACTTATTTTAAACTAGTTAGGCAACACAAGATGGCCGAATGCTTCATTCGGAACGACATGAACAGAATGTTTTGGCGGAATCTATGGCACAGTGGTCGGGCTCAAGACGGGTTCGAATCCCGCCAAGGTAACAATAGTTTTCCAATGTTCCTGGGCCATGGATTTTTATTAAACATGTGTATCTTCTAATAAAAATATGAAATAAAAATAATTTAGTATAAAAAGTTCAAATATTGTTGTCTGGTACCCATAACATAAGTCCTTCAAGCACTTAGCACGGGGTCAGACTGACGTGGTGTGAAGCGTCCATAGTTATTATATTGAAAAATAGAGTACTATTGTTCTTAGTATTCAGAAAGAATACCAAGCTGTATAAAAATTGCTAAATTTAAAAATAAACAAATATAAATAAATAATAATAACATTTGACAATTTTATTATTAAAATATGAATGTTTTTTCGCCTCCTTTCACTGACCAAACTACTCACTTTTAACATCAAAAGGTTTGAGGTGATTTCGTTTTATAATAACAATTGGTTTTTGATTTAGTTCCTACTAAATATAAAATGATATTATTAATAGCATGTTTGATATATATTGAAAAGCATGATGATAATTAAAAATTTCATTTTTAATAACCTCCTCGTTTTTGGAAGTCGGTTAAAAAAATTTGTAATAGTGTATACTATATAGTTCATGAAGTAAACAATTTGTTAAAAAATGTAAGGTTTAAATAAATAGGTAAGACTAATGGAGCAACGAATTTCTCGATATATTCGATTAAAGCCGAAGCTTGTTTCGAATTCTGGAATTCTTCTCTATCGGTAGCTGTTAAGTGAATCAAAGATTAATCACGGAATCGGCAGCAGCGGAATGAAATTCTTAATGCTCTGCTCTGAATTTCAGCAAAATACCTGACTATGAAGTGGATATATACTTTATTTCATTCAATCCACCTTTTTTAAAATCAATTTATACAATCATTACTTTATGTCATATTTTATAAAGTATACATTTCTTTCTCATACCATATCTTTGAACATCTAAGCTGCAAATAATAATTTTAACCTGTTTTTGAACAGTTTTATAGCTATTTATTATAGATAGATACTAACATTTGTCCAAACTATGCTCTCTAGCTCAAATATATTATAGTACTCGGTGTTTCCCAAAAAAGCACTTGAGGTTAGGACCTCAAATATAGGTATTTATAGCAAAAATGTAGTGCTTAGCGTAAGTTATTATAATACATGTCCATACATTCTGCCTGTCAGGTGGCGTGCAACAATCAATCTTACTAAGGAAGAATCATTATATTAATTTTACTCATTACTATTTACATACGTATCAAATAATATTAAACAAGTCAAGCTGATAAAATATAGTCAATGGTATGTCAATTTAAAATAAATAAAAAAATGATCACTTTAAAAAGTAACAATAAATATAAAACAAAAAACTCAAATCTTCGATAATCATTTGTAATTCATGTATTCTTGGACACTGCAAAAACGTTTGTATATGTAAGAGTACCACCTTAGTTTGTCTTTGGCTATTTTTTTTTATTAATTTAAAAACTTAGTTATTCAACTTGTATAAAATATGCTAATGATTTTGTAGGTATTGAACATGACTTCATTCTGTTCAATAATTAACTCCATGATAAATGTATCCACCAACTATAAAACATTCTCGACAATGAAACTTTGTTATTTAATCACACATTATTATTTGTATATTAATAATAATAAAAACAAATTTGAGAGTATTCAACAGTAAATAAAACTTCCTCACCCTTGAGGTAAAGGTCAGAAGTGAAACTAACATTAGTCCTTTCTTTAAATAAAAATTTTATTAGCTTAGATCAATATTGACTGGATACATTACCCGGTCAATATTATCAAGAAAAAATGAAAGAAGGTAATAAAATGTGACTTTAATTGAGGTCAACATAGTATCATTATTATAATTACACGTGGTATATTTCACATTATTATTATTATTATTCAACGATCTGCATATGGGCTGTAAGAAAAGTGACAAGGTTTTGGATGCGTATTGAGTATTGCATGGAGCGCTGAAAGCGTGTGTAACTCATGTCACTGGGTCGCTTGCCCATACAACACTCAATTTTTTTTTCGCTTTCGAAGCTGCTACTTTCAAAACGAATTTCATACCACGGGCTCATCGACAGCCTAAAGTTTTATCACTTGCTTTCAGTATTTCGTTTCAAATTTGGTTTATATACCTATTTTACATTTCATAAAATAGCGCAAGCATTCAACCAGCGTAAACATAACGAATTTTCAAAGGCATAAAATATAATATTTGTAAATAAACGAAATTTTATGATATTCTCGTCGATATAATAAATGAACATCGTTTGAATACTTATTTTACTCTCGGAGGACAGTAAAGAAATATTTAATTAAGGATCCCGGATTGTACAATTGTTTACGCTCGAAAAAGCCGTCGCTCCAATCGATAAGACGTCAGCACGTGGTGATGATAAAACGTATATTTACCTTTATATAACACAAACACAACACGTCAATACACACACAACAATTTCAGGTGAGTTTCACAGGTCGTCACAGGCGCGGCGTAGCTCGTCGCAGCGGTTCGTAGCGGGCGCTACGGGCTACGCAGGACCGACTACTGCCGTAGCCGCTCGCCCCGCCCCGCGCACCGCTCGGCGCAATAACACGATGTTTTCGACTTATTAAGATTTCAACTTCTCAAAGCAATAATATAAAGTAAGTTATGCTCGCCTTTTTTCGGCCTTTCTATGTTTCAAAGTATTCAATTTTCACAACAAACATTTCATATTAACGTTCCTTTCCCGTTACTCCAAAAATCTTGAAATAAGCGACACTGAGATTTATTTCGGATATATAGCTGTCGGAAAACTTTCGAACACATCTCGAGTTGAAGTAGTTGAAAGGTTTAAGGGGTTTGGCAGTCGCGAACGTATCGCACAAAGGCCGAGCCAGCAATAGTTACTAATTCAAGTGAACTGATACTTCTCATTATTTATTACGTTCATTCATTTGGCGCAGTACACTGCTACCTCAGGACATTAATAATTCCTTCGAACATTATTTCGGGGAAGTAACTTCGGTTCATAATACATATTACATCGACAGACCAACTCCAACACTAACTACGGCACCTGTACTAGAGACGCTGCGAGTTTCTTACGCCGGTTCTTCAGTTGGTCAACACGTAGACATTCTAAAAACTTTTTTTTCTTAAATAAATCAGAAAAGGATGAGTTTTTCTTATTATATAAAAATAATTCGGGTTTTCTTTCCTGACTATATAACTCCAGAATGCACGCACCAATTTCCACGGTCTTGCATTCGTTGGAAAGGTTTTGGGCTCCATGAGGTTTGTAGCAAAAAGATTCAGAAAAAATTTCAAGAGAAAAGTACCATGGGGACGGAGTCGCGGGCTAACTATATTTATATTTAATAATTATCTATATTTATATAGATCATTAATATAAAAGTATTTTATACAAAAGAGTCTGTCTGTCTCTTTGTATGTTACCTCTTCATGTACTGATTTAGATATAGAAAAAGTGTACAGGGGATTATTATGACCTCATATTCCCAGACAAGTTCCAGCCAGTCAGCAGTCACGTGACACTAAATACGTGAAGTTTGACGTTCCCTAATGTCACCAACATGTTTAAAATCCATTCATAGACAACCAAACTAGTATGAATTTAGTTATTATTCTAATAAAACATTGTAATACGGAAAAAAAACATGTCAATTGTTGGCCGTATATTGAATTGCTGGAACCATGCAGGTTTGTAATAGTCATGATTGTATGACCCCTGTATGACAAAATAAATGTAATAATGTATGTATCAGATTGCGGACGTGATCTACTCGACTATATTTTTTTGGTCACTTTCATTATTTTGCCGCAGCACGGTACGCTATCTACTACCACTTAATGTGATGTCGTACATTTTGTTTTCAAATTCAAAAAATATGAGTCTAATAATGAGAGCCTTTTGGTTGCAAATTTCATTAAAAACAACTTTTTGTTTGAATCTCTATTTCCTTTATATATATGGAAATATTTAAACACTTCCAATTGTTTAGTTTGGTTTGGTCACCCAAGACAACACAATTCCAGCCCAGAGCAACCCAATTTATAGAGAATAGTATTATTTACGTATGTAAAGTAGCGACACCACCGGAGCGTTCAGACTTATCTTACACTTGCTGAAATCTTATGTCAATAATATAAGGGCGATTTTCATGGATGTTAAAAGGTAAAATAATCTTGAACGGACCATAGTGTACACTACGGCGAGGCTGTTACCTGCCCCCGGCCGCTTATCTACACACAACATTCGTCTTGTCAAAGGAAATAACGAAACATTTCTAAGGAACTACTAATAGAGAAATGACTTTCATAATAGGCCCAAAAAAGAAATGCGTAGGCGTACCAAATTGGGTATTCGGGTATCCAGTCTCGTTTTTTTTTACATTTTCAGTGTAAATTCGGATGCTCATTTCCGTGAGAGAGCCATGCCTCTGCATAAATGGGCCGGCTTGACCGAAGTGATTTCACGGCCTTACGGAAAACTGGCGTGAAACGGCATTGTACTATGTTTCATTCAGTAAGTGAGTTTACCGGTGATCCAACTTCCCTAATCCCTCTTTTCATATTCCCAATCCTTTTCCCTCATAAAAGCCGGCAACGCACTCGCGGATGCTACGAGTGTCCATGGGCGACGGTAGTTGCTTTCCACCAGGAAACCCGTCTGCTCACTTGCCCCCTAAATATCATAAAAAATCGAATTTGTGTTTATCTATTTTAGCTGCCTACGTGTAGGACTGAACCAATTTTGGTAAAAATGGCCTTCGATGGCTGCTACACTGGAAAATGTTTGGTTACCTTGTGATAAATGGTATTTTATGGATGTACAAAGCTAGAACCGCATACAAAACCTTAAAAACATTCACCCTCAACAAATACCAAAAACAATCTCAGTGACGTGACAATTTTAAAATAAATATTTTTACAAACTTCACTTCCGCCTCAGCGTTAAATCCAAATGCCCAAATAACTTGAAACGTGTATTATTTATTAATGCTTCGGAGCTGCAGTTCAAATTTTCATCTTTTTAACTTCGAAGAATAAAAACTTTTGCCCCAAGTTTCTCCTCTTATTCCCCTCAAGTTGAAATTGCCAGCAATCCTTTAGCGAACGTCTGCGTTTTAAAATAAACTTATTTACATTATTCCCGCTTTTTGAATTTAAGTGTCGATTGCACATATTCAAGTTGACGACTTCTGCACACCATAACTTTTAGAGCGAGTAAAATCACATTTTATGCTTTGATGCAATCAAAAGTTTTTAGTGGAATATATTTTAATAGATAAAGTTTTTTTAAATTAAATATCGAAAATTAAACCTTGAATAATTTTTTTCTGTAAAAATAATTATTACTTTGCATTTAATGCAGCCTCTACACCATTGCATATGTTTGCTGCTCGTTATTCGGCACGATCGTCGTGTAAGCGTCCATATAATCGTCTATAGCGCTTTGTTAGCTCGCCGATCAAAGCCGAATATAGACAAATATCGGTGGACAGAGATAAGTATGCCCTCTATACAATCGTGCATACCTGTCAACATCTATGTACCAATTATGTAGAGGAGCCATAAAAATTCTGACAATTTAAAATTCTGATTTGATTAAACTACATAACCATCAGATTCCAGGAAGTCTTCGCTTATAAGTCGCATACTCTGTGTTAAAGAGAAACATAAACCATGAACGAGGCCACAAATAACCTCACGTGTACATACGACCTCACATGACATCAGACATAAATAAAATCGAAATGTGAGCGACTCGCATATCAAGTCATGTAAATAAAAGTTAAATATTGTGTTTATGAGCAATAAAAGATTTTTATTTGATTTCATTCAGTCAATAGTCATAAAAATCCACGATATACCGATAGTCAAATGATCGTCCTATCTACACGCGGTTCCTGAAAGACGGTGTGTTATATATTGTGATGGCAATGGAATAAAATATTTGCATCTCTTTCCAGCGCCCTCTTCGTTTGGTCCATCTACATTTACGTCTGGCGCGAGTCACGAGAGAATGACCGTGATCCTTTTACTATATACAATAAAAATGAATGAGGTTTTAACCTTATTCCTTAAATTTAACAATACAGCAAGTGCCTTATCTAAAACGTATTTCTAACTTTTAGAGTTTGATTAAATATTGTGGAAATGTCATTCGACTCATGTCACTGTCGTGTTAATTTTTTACTATACAAATAACAAATAAATCATGTTATAATATAAAATAAAGAAAACTTTATACGCAGTTCTTTATAAACATTACATTATTTATTCATCTATTAATATTCTTTGAAAATTAAAAAATAAGTTTCTCAATATCTAAATACTTGAATTATAATTTTGTTTATGTATATAAAGGTGTGTGTAGAAAGACTGGGCTATTGTTACGTTGGAAATTTTATATAGCATTACAAAATTACCACTAATGTGTTCCCTTGGGCCAAGCCCGTTCTACATCATATAACGCACGCGCTGTACGTTATAGCCCTGGGAACAAAAAAGACCCTGACTTGCGTATTACCAAATTTTTTCCTCCGGTTAATTACGTCCAAAGCAAAGTTTAGCTTATAATAACAGTTTGATGTTAACACAAAAGAACAATTCATCAAAGTTCGGAACAACTCGTTTAATGAGCTCACCACATACTTTTCTAAGCGTAACGTTACGAGGAAATACGCTTTTGGAGTTTACAACGGTGGCCTGACAATGCTGTCGTGTAGACAAATTTTAAGCAGACCTGACGAGCTGCGGATTTAAAACACCGAAAAACCGCGCCTACATCAGTCAAGTTAGTAACAAAAGGTGACTGCTTGTGACAGTTAAATTATTGTTTAATTTTAGTCCTTTTTCCTTTATGTATTATGTTATCTGCCTCTACATAAGGTAATTGTACTTTTGTTCGTAGACTGGTATAAATATTCTTTTAGAAATAACGTTTCTTAAAGACACCATAAAAGTTTTGTGCAGGTAGTCAAAAAAACTTTTTATGGAATTAAGATATTCACCCAGTACCCGGTGTCCGGCCTATATTATATTAGTATAGAAAATATTAATTAAAATATATATTTAAGAGTAATAATATTTTAATATAAACGTGTATTTTACTATCTGAAAGTTTTGTAAATAGCAAGTATTTAAATAAACATGTATTTTGAAATATAAAAAATAGTAACTCTGTTATTACAAATCCTCAAACGTTTAAAAAGATTAATGCTGTAGTAACAGTGTTGTATAGCAGAAGTATGACTCAGCAGGCTGGGGATTGACTGATAAATAATGCAACGTGTCATGTGGTATCAGACTCCAACTCAGTGGAAGCATAGTAAACAGAACTACAGACAGTAGACCTGCTCAGAAGAAAAGTTCAAATTCATACGTTTAAGGTAATACGACAAAACCCTTAAATAGGGACGTTTCTAACACAATATGAAATATTACTTTATATTTTACGCATTACGGATACGTAATCATTAATAAGTTATAGTTAGAAAATTTTTCCATTTTATTTATCAATATGAAATAGGGAATAACACAGCATATTCTATTGGTAATAACGTTGATTGTTTTTTCTTATAATATCATGGTAGCACGGGGGAGCCGTGGGCAACAGCTACATTCAACTTTATCGGTCTATTAACTTTTAATCTAACAATGGAGAAATCAGGTCCTATGACTGGGGTGTAGTATTCAGTCTCAACTAATACAGCAATTTAAATACAAAAAACTCACCAAATACCTTTCAGCTTCAGCAGCGAAGTTTTGCTCCCGTTTTCATGAGAAAGCATATTTACAAGTCCACACATTACTGAAACCGTTGCTGCTTTTGTAGTATGTTACAATCTAACAATGGAGAAATCAGGTCTTATGACTGGGGTGTAGTATTTAAGTCTCAACTTATACAGCAATTTAAATACAAAAAACTCACCAAATACCTATCAGCATCAGCAGCGAAGTTTTGCTCCCGTTTTCATGAGAAAGCATCTTTACAAGTCCACACATTACTGAAACCGTTGCTGTTTTTGTAGTATGTTAAATGCATGTCCGTTAAATTGTATATGATCTGTCAAATTTATTTTAGTCAATAAATCATTTGTATTTTATGTAAGCACGAGCAACACACGGTCGCCGGATGGTTGCCGCGACAAACACAAAAGTTGCTTCTTTACGTAACCTGATGACCGTACGACGAATGTTTGCATGTAAATGTTTACATAAGATCAAAATTGTCGGAACAAAAAATTGAAACATTCGTTTTTCATTTGGTATTTATTAAAATGTCATATTTAAAATACCAACGAGTGGGGTGACATTCCGTTGCTCTGGAATTCGAGGTCTGCTTAGAGTACTCGCGACGATCTGATTGTTTGTTTAAAGTCGACGTACTCTTTGTTTATGTCTACTCTGGTAGAAGTGATAACGTAGTGTCTCAGGCGCACCTTTCTTCATTAACATTTATATAGCTTTTATTAAAAAAAAATGTTTAGTGTAAAGTGTGCAAATATGTCGAGAATTGAAGTGCGAGTCTCCTAAAATATCAGGAGAGACACGAACGCAAGCGTGACGTCACAGATGGTCAAGCTCGGACATAGCCGTAGAATATTCATATTGAAAAAGAAGGACTTTAACAGACTTCACCGAGTTTTTTTGTTTCTTCGTTGTGCTTCCTGATTAATTATTAGTTTTCCAGCTCATTTAAGATATTCTAGATTTGCCTTACTATTACTCGAAGCGACCCACGATGAGTGAAAAGAAATCTAGCCCATAGAACATTATACTTCAGCCATCACCGACAAATATTACGACTGGACATTGCAGTAGTCTAATTCTACTCTACTGCGATATCCAGTAATTATGTTATGTAACTTGCTAATGACAGAATTAATCCATTTAATTTGTTAAAAAATTTTATTTTTATGCAATCAGTTAAAATATATCAAATATAAGTAACAACTAAATTATTAAACATATTATGTTCTACTGTATTCGTCTTTAGGCCGGTGATTGAAATTTTATAATGTTATAAAATATCAAAAAATAAGTATGTTTCTTTACCATTAATTACGAGTTGTTTTCTTTTTTAAAAATTTAGTACTTCTCTGTTCAGGTTCATTCGTTGATACAGAATTTAATATTTATTGGCAACACTATCTAAGAAATTATTGTGTTCTAAGATGGCGTTTGGAGTTCTAAGAATCTTTGAATAATTCCCGTTTCGTCTGAAAATCTTCTTATTAGTACTTAAGACGTACTCAAATATCAATCACCCTCCGGTTTGGACGTAGCTAAAATATATAACACATTTATTATCTACCTACATTACTTTCCGTTCTATATTTATTTAGTTTCTTTTATTTCATCTATATAAATGTCCAAGTTACGCTATAGATCTTATGTGATGATACTATTGTAGATAAATAAATCTTTCGCTATCCATTGTTTCCTAATACTTAACAGAAGGATAGTAAAAATGGACACCACATTTACCATTAAAATACAAGCTTTCAAAATGTAATAGTTTTAGGCTCTGTTTTAACACTTCCGGATAAGCATCGGAAAGGCTATCCACAACCTTTTTACACATTCTCGATAACTCCCCTGTCGGATAAGTTGTAGATAGCCTATCTCAGGGAGTGGTGAAACATACCCTTAGGGCCTGTTACACCGCTGTTACTGATAAAGTTTATAAATAGGTTATCCACATTTTTTTAAGTTGTGGATAGACTATCCGACACCTATCGGTAAGCGGTGAAACAGACCTTTAATCTAGAAAATATTACACAAACTGACCCTACAGACGTCGTCCTGCTTTAGTCTTACCGTAGGTCAAATTTCAGTTAATAAATAGTAAAACTTAGGCAGAAAAAATATGTCTATCAGGAAACTGAAAGCTTTATTAAGTTGCACGGTATGCCAATCAAGTTCAAAATCGGTCGAATATTTAAAAAAATATCTCGATACATTAATATTCAGCCGATAACTTTTATGCAATAACCGCCTTGTTCATAAAAATATTTAAACAGTGTTTAACTAATCAAGGCTGGCTGTCCCTTTCTGTCGTATGACTTTTTAAATACTCGAGAAAAGGACTGCGAATGTTGATTATTTAAACACTATTTAAATATCTTTATGAATAAGGGTATAAATATTATATATATTTTAAAAATAGTAGGATAATATTGTATCCAAATCCTCCTAAGATTGTATCCAATTTTATTTCTCCGCTAAGTGCGTAGACGACGTTACCAGCCGTGACAGAATTAAGAACGTGACAACTTAAATGTAGAGTAAGCATGGCATAGTAAGCATACTGATGGCAAAACTTGCTTGCCAAGAAATATTAAGGCTTCATTCTGAACCTACTAAACGTGTCTGCCATTCCAACAATATTTGTTAAAAAGTACTAAATTAAATAAGAAAATCTTTTTGACTTGTTTTGATCGTGTTTTTATTACAAAACAGTATCATATCACAGTAGATTATTAATATATGAATATTAATTATTATGAATAATTATATATTTTCGACGACAAAGTAATGCTATAAAAGTAAAAATGAAATTCGCGAAGCCAACTAATTATTATTTATTCAATATGAATCCATTACCAATAATATGGAGGATTGATGTAATATTCAATACAGGAGACAATATATTGCGTTTATACCAAGTAGGATACCTCTTGAAATTTTAACGAAGACACTCCGAACAAACGAGAAAAAAACTACGGTGCATAAATTCAGTCTCGGCGTGATTTGTTTTTTGCGTCCTTTTTCCGAAAACACAATTGATGTACATATTATAGACACACATCTTTAGTAGAGACTATCTTACCCGATAGATATTATTTTGCACTAAGTTGTCGCGGTTTTTAAATCAGATTAATTATAAACACAAATCTTGAAGTGTGCCCGGATTAAATTTACTCATTAACTACGAGTATAGCACATCAAAAGCGAGTACTATAAACCAGTACTGTGTTTATTAAAAAGTAACATTTATATTAAAACCCACAAAAAGAGCAAGGATAAATATATTACTTTTACATGCCTGTGTTTATCAAAGAAAACAGCATTTATCGAAAGCTACAGAAAAATATTGAATGATATTAAATGAAACTAATTTTTATTTGCGAATCTATCTCATTGTTACAGCGACGCGAAACCTTCACCTTACTTTATTTTTAAAACTCGCGTTGCAATTAGTGATGCCCGTCGATTCTTTCTTTTGTCCAATTAACTTATTCTCTAATCTTATAATTAAATTCAGTCCATGAGGTGTGACTGTCGCCAGACGCTCTAATGCTGGCAGCATTTCCGTTAAGTGCATGTAAATAAGCTGTAAAAACAGTCGTGTACTCAAATTTTTTGCGTCACTTTACAGCTTTTTAATACATCATTGGAAGAGTTATGCGCAATAAACACTACAGAAACGTTATTATTGACATTAGTATTTATTATCATACGTATAAATAAATAACTTAAACAAATATTTCGACAGTTTACCCATTGAGAAACCATTTGTTCACACAAGAGACGGCGAAGGCTTAATCTGGCATCAGTCTTACACTAACGCCAGGTTATAGCATAAAAAAAGTTCATAAAAAAGTATATTGGCAGTCCATCAACCGGCTTATCTAGACCCATTTTTAGGGGGGGCCTTAGCCCCTTTTTCCTAAAGCTTATTAAATAGTATCTACACTATCTATAGCTTTAGTCTGTAACAAAAAAAAATATTAGAAACTGCATGACACCCGCAAATCCGTTGCGCCAAAATTCGTTTATCGCGCGGGAACCATACATTTTTCCGACACAAAAAGTATTCTGGTCATTCTGGGGTGGCCGTGCCCTCCTTTATACACCTATGCAACTGGTGAACTGAATGCCAGATTGAACGTATAAACTCCGCCTTATATTTGGTAAAACACTTTTGACAGGCATGATGGGAGGAATCCGGTTGGGTGGTGTCTCATCCAGCTATCGGGCAGCCGTCAGTGTCGCATCCGTCACTATTAGGTATATCGCTGGTCGGCAGGCAGATTTTAGAATAAACGTTCAAAAGGAATTTAAAAATATTCGAGGGCTTATGGATCGTTTTTAATTGAATTTCGCTTGACCCGTGCTACGTAGAAAACCTCTAACAAAATTTTATCCGCCATCGGATAGCCAAATATGATTTACAGATCCGATTTCGACTAAACCATGTTATATATTATACTAAAGCGATATCAATAAAATATAAATCAAAATAAAGTATATAATAATAAAATATAATTATAAAAAAATAGATTTAAAATATAAAGGTCATTAGTAGGATTAGTAGGTGAAAATTAAAAATTGTTTAAATTATCCGTTAATATTTTGTATGTTATATTTTTTTTATAATTTATAAGCAAAGAAAGAGTAAATTGTAGTTTATTATCACAGCGTAATATTATAAACTATACAGTAAAGTGTTAATTACGGATGATTATAGCTGCGATCGCCGCTCGATGTTCACGTAATTATATCTGTTGGCACAATTTCGCGACGACATAAAACGAAATCATTAAACTTGTCACTTTCACGCTATCAACGGCTCCTCCATAAAGGTTTTCAAATATCGACCTTTTATCGAAATAGACCTGTCGGCTGCAGCGTAACTACAAAAATTATCGTGATCCAAGAAACAAATTAAATGTACAATTTGCAAAATACTCACCAAAAAACCATCACCTACCGTGTTCATGAATAACGGAGAAATTGGAAATTCGAACGCTTTGTAATACTAATTTAAATTATTAGATTCCACGAATGAATTCGGACTCGATCGAGATTTTATATAACGTGCTGCTTGTGTTATAATGTTTCTAATAATTTAACAATCGAAGGTAATTTTCAGCTGCTACGCTTCAGTGAAAATAAAATTTGGAATGGAAGTTAGATTTAAGAACAGACTTGAATATGACTATGATTTTACGATTCGTGGAATACAACGTGTTACATGTAAAACTTGGAAAAACTTTTAGTAGTTCAAATAGGATAAGAACAAGGATAATGGATACAGATAAGTAGCTGAGGGTAAAAAATTTACCGTACTCAGGGACCGTACTCCGAAATCGTTTTGTGATTGAAACCCATTCAGGCGGGGTTAGAAAATTTGATTGTGCAGTTTTAAAGTAGGTCCCCAGTTTATAGATACTGTTCTCCCAAGAAACTATGTATCTTCGCGGTTGGTCAGCGCGGTGAAAATGCATTGATAAATGGCTTTCGAAGCTCTGAGAATCTCTCGAACTTGTTACTGCTGTACTTCCTATGCATTATTATTATTAATATTACCTATATTTCTTTAAATAATTATATTTTTTCAGTTTATTAACGTGTTGCATTTGACGGTTTCGTAGTCAGGTGGCAAAAAACGAAACACTTAGAGTGTTTATCTGTTCATCCGTATCTCACAGCCACTTTTGTCGAAACCTATAAAACCTATTTTTTTATGATATTTAGGGGCCAAGCAAGCAGACAAGTTACCTGATGGAAAGCAACTGCCGTCGCCCATAGACTCTCACGATATCTGAATAGTCGCAATTCGATGGAAAAAGGCCGTGGTATCCGGTCTGTATAATGGCTCTAGCCGGCCCATTCCTGCCGAAAAGCTTAGGGCTCTTACATGGCAATGAGCATCCGTATTATGTACTTGGGATCGGAAAATGTCTTGTTGGTGCTCGCCCCCACCCGGGTTTGAACCTGCACCCTCTCGAGCGCAAACCAAAGGTCTTACCCACTAGGCCACGGACGCTCTAGACTATATAGTATTCAAATTTTGTAAGTATTCTGTTAACCACATTTTATACTAATACCAATAAATTTCTGGGGGTTACTCATGCTCAGAATCGGATATTCATAATATCAAATTACAAACTTGAAAATTAGAAATAGAATAGCGAGGAGAACAATTCACGATTCAAGGCCATTCAATTATTTACAATACACGAATATCCACAGGGAGCAAACCCAAACGAATTCTCGCTTCAATAATTTTGGCTATATTATTTCCTCAAACTCCACGCAAGATTACATTTCTAGCATTAATTAATTGTTAGAAAACGAATGGAAACTAAACATGATAGAATAAGGATGAATTCATATTTTCGAGTCAAAATACTAATATTTTGACAACAATATACTAATATTTTGTTAGTGAGCAAAAGAAAGAAATACAAACAAACTTTTCAAGTAACAATATTACAATGGATAGTAGTAAAATTCGAAAAAGATAGGTGTCCTAATCACCAATCTAAGGTGATCAATGCTTTCATACTTATGATCTTAAGGTTAAGGTCTATTGAGATCGGATCTGACCAGACGTAATAATGTTTCTCTAGTCCCAACAAACCGTTGGTGCTATTGTCAAATCTAGGCCAATCCTAGAATATTTTTCTTTCATAAATATTTACAATCACAAGGGGCCGGACCACTGGAGGTCTGTGCTAAATATGATCTCTCAAAATTGCTTCTGCGCAAAATTTATTTATGATTCCTAGCGCCGAACAATGTTTTGATTAAAATTAAATTTGGACGCCCGCGGGGTTGTCATTCCTGTTCGGCAGACATGTTTATTATTCAAACATAAACACACTAATTATGCTGTGACTAGCTAGCTATTTAAAACAGAAGCCTCTATTTCAGATTAGATCTCGCTCCTAGAGTTTCCTAAATATATATTAATAACAGACTTTCGTAATTATTGTATTATGGAGTGTCTGCACTGCGATTATTGTTCTCAGTTCTATAACACATTGAAACGTATGAGAGTATCCGTACTGGCGGAAAAGAATGCGCCAAATATATGAAAAAATCCGCGTGGATAAAAACTCGCTTATGACCTGACAGTCTTTTACAAATCGCGCACGCTATAAGCAACGCAAAACCATACAGTGATTTATAAATGAAGTCAAACATAATTTTTGAGGTAGCAAGTAAACATAACCGCAGTAATGAGGCCCCTCCCCTCGACCACGTCCCAGCGAGGTGATAATATTCATGTTTGTTAACCCCTGGCGTGTGTGCATAAAATTATGAGCCTAACTTACTGCCCGGCCTAAAGGTTCCCGCTTATAATCTAATTACTTCAATTATGCTATTCCTCGAATAGCCGAGTGCGGTTAACTTTAATTAATATACATAGATTTAGCCTTTGCTTTGATTTGCTTTTAGAGCATAATAAGTGAGGTGTATACATTTTTAATGATGAACTCTCGTTTGAAAACTTATCAAAGACTGAGGGGTGTTTTGTCAACTATGCAAAACTACTCACAAAATACTGATACTTATCAGTAATCAAATTTGTAATTGTGATAATAAATTAGGTATGACTACACATCAAGATAGGATATTCATTTATTTATTTATCAGGACGCCAAACAGTACATACATTAATAAGTCTAATAGAAATTAGCATATAATTATTTGTACCGATGTATACATCCTAACAGGTGACAAGGCATTTACAACAATAGCTTCACAAATTAAAATATCAAAATTAATTACATGTCGTCAGAAAAGTACATCAATTAGATTAATAAAATAAATTTTATTGCACTTATATACGAATTATTATTTATAAGAGAAATAACAATATAATATAATAATAAATAAAAAATCGCCAATACCTTAAAAATTTACATTTTTTTAATATGAAATGGAAGCTGTTAGTGTTTTCTTTTATTTTATCCTAAACATGTAAGAGACGTTTTACCTCATCTCAACTACACGACACGACTTATGAATTATTTTAAGTGCCACATTTTGTACCGAACATTTCTATTAACGTAAATGAGTGTAACGCATTAGTAGGAAAAATAACATAGACACGGGCGCCCTCTGGTGGGAAATGAAAAACCACTTGCCGCATCGACTCACCGCTGTGACCACACCAAGGTTACATATTTCATGTTGCGATCGTGATATAAAATTATAATTCATCAAATACATTAATAAAATGAAGACACAGATTAAAATTAACAAGAAATTAAAACCGACTTCCAAAGGCAAAAACAAAAATAATAAAAAAGAAACTAAAAAGTATTAAATAAAATTTATTATTATAATAATAAAATATTCTTTGATAGTGCCTGTTTCAGAATTCGGTGAAGCATCAGCCTATTTCCGTACACAATCTACGTTATTTTAAAGTCGGTACCAGCTAGTATGTCATGATTTGTCTAAATTTAAATTTTGACTGGTTCAAATTTTGGGAAGTTCCCTCGATTACGCATGGTTCCTATCATCAGTCACCACCATGGTGAGCATGGGACCCATTCGGAACAATAGAATACTGTACCTATACAACAAAGAAAAAATTTTAAAAAACGGTTCACAAACGGCGGAGCTAGTCGGTTAAAAACAATGTATTCAATTAAACGGTACAGTATGATGAACAACCATACGGTCAAAGTCGCGAGTAAATGCTTGTTGAATATATATTGCTAAGTATTCCAAAGCTACGATTTAGTACACAGTTTTATAGCTTTTTATCTAACGGCGCACACTATATTTAAGTTTTAATCGCCAAAAGACTAAGACGGCTTTAGCGAGAAAATTATAATACGGGGAGAAAGATTGTACAAACGAAAATTGCGATTAAAACTCTCGCCAACATCTTCGTTTGGCTGACACCAACAGAGTCATAACGAACTAGAAACGCGCGGCGTCAGAAATGCCGAGTTTGAATTAATTAATTTGACGACATCTCTAGTTATCGCATCAAGTGCGTGCCACGGAAGAATAATTTAATATAAGTAGCGATTTTATTTTACTAAGCTTAGCGTGCGCTGCTTTTATAGACATCATTTTATCGTAGGCGGGTAGCACCTGAATTGAAATTCTCTTTGGCTATTCAATGCTGACTCGTTTCGAGAGTAAAAAAAAATAAAACTTGTATATTTGTTCAACGATAAATTGACACCTTAAAAATATGTGTCTAATGGTTGCAATAAACATTAAAAAACAAAGCGCAAAAGCAGCACCAACGCTGCAAATAAAATTTAGGAAATCTTTACAGTCCGTAGAGGATATAGTTTGTAAATCCTGGCTGGGGTTACAAGCATTAGGCAATACACATAATCCAGAGCATTCGGAGTAATCTGGCGGAGACTGTCCACATTATTCTTTAAGCAACCGGGACTAAGTGCTCGACATTCACTATTCAGCAAATAAAAGCACCATTTCCCTTGGATCTGACCGGATAATGGAAAAACAGAAGACCCACTCTAACTACGTAAACTGTGAGACTTCATCGAATATTTAATTACTCTGGAATACTTTGGTTACGTCGATACGGCTTTTAGACAATACAACGTATTCCAATCCAGACAATCATTAAAAATTGTTATTAATTTAATGTCTTATTCAGACAGAAACTCCTATAGCCGGTTTTTTTCCTCATCCACAGCAATCACCGGCTTATGTCCTTCCGGTTGGTTTGATACGTTAAATACGGTAAAACGAATCCGATATTCTGTTTACCGTTCGCAATTAGGGAAAAATAAATCAGCAGCGGTGGGATGAAACAATACGCGGCCGGGCGACACCACTCACGAGTATTGATCCCGAAGCCCGCGCCGTGTCACTTGACAGGCTTTTTATACGTAAACACAAGCGTGACAAATTAATTGATTTATTTATGTTCATACTGGGTAATTCACGAATATTCCCCAACATCTATCTTCGGATAGAGCTGGCGTCTCCGGTCGCGGAGATGAAAAGAATCTTTTCCTAGTACAGGAAAGTGATTGGTAAGTATCGATAGTCTCTTTTGATAATCCATAGATAACGTATCTTATTGTGTCAAGGTCAGAAAACCACCGAAGAAACTTATACAGACCCAGTTGACGGACCTACGTCATTTGGTCGGAATACGACAGTTCCAGTCAATTTGGCATAACTTAGATCCGCAAAAGGCAAGGTAGCCATTATAAAGACTGGCCTCCGATCACGCTACTATAAGGCGTAAAAAAGTAACGTACAAAGTTCTTACTCGTTGTAGTCACGTCAGGGAAGAGTGTTGGGCCGAGATAAATGCAGTAACGGACATGCCTATTTATAACATAGTTTGTAACGCGGCGGGCGCTTTGAGTTTTAGAATCAATTTCCGCGCTGCACAATAATTTGCTTAGAAAATTTATCGCTTAAATTCAGCGCTTATCGTATATTTAGCTTAATTTATGCTTGGTGTGTGAGTTATGGTGACTAATGCGTCCATTTGCCCTCTGATATTTAATTTATTATTCCGTTTTATAAAAAACCAGCCATGTGCGAGTAGGACTCGCGTACGAATGGTTCCGTACCAGTGAAGAGCACACATCGAAAGCCAAACAACTTTAGTTTAACACTTCCTAACAAGCGATAGAGCGATTTAGACGTACTAAGCACCATCTAGTACCAAGACGAAGAAACTTGAAGAAAAAAAAACACTTTTACTGTAGGAGAGCCACTCATAAATACTTAATTTATTTTGTTTTTAGTATGTGTTGTTATAGCGACAATAGAAATACATATTCTGTGAAAATTTTAACTCTCTAGCTATTACCGTTCTTGAGGTATAGCTTGGTGACAGATAGACATCGAAATCTTAGTAAATAGGATTCCGTACCTAAAGACTAAAAACGGACCCTGTTTTTAACCTTAGGGTACGGTAATTCCTAAAAATAAGAGAGTTAATAGAATTGAAATCACTTAAGATTGAAGAACTTGACAAGAATACAGTAGTGTGTAAAGAATATATTCCGTTCAATCTTCAAAAAATATATTTTTTATATCCCGGCCTACCAAACACGCTACGCTAAAGTAAGCAAATTCAACATTTGCTTACTTCAGCGTTATTTGAAATGTATTTAAAAACATAATCGACTTTAATAGCTTTCGTTTCTAGCATTTTCTTCTTCATTTCCTTAGAAAACCGATTTCCTGAGGTTACAGCGTAATTCCTAGCTGCAGCGTACGAGTTTTATAAATTTAACGGAATTGTTATATATTTTAAAGGGGATATATTAAAATTGTTTTAGGCTTACTGCTATGAAAATAAGGTTTATAACAGAATTAATATACTCAATATTCAATGTTACAAGTAATTAGTCTATGGTTACCATAGAGGAAATTGGTCTATGATGTTACTGATTTGTTAGTGATCTGTCGACTGGGCTGGACATAACGCAACAAATTTACCTAGGTCCACTTCTGCCTCAGATTCGATTTCTCTACTAGCACATCACCAAAAATTCTACCATTTTAATATCTCGGAACTCTTTTCTATAGATCGCTTGAGAAACTAATCCTCATGTGCGTCGCTTTGAAATAGCAGCATTGGGGTACTACATCCATGTTTTGACTATAAGTCACCTCGCGCTCTCATCTGCGTAGTACCGGAAGAGCAAAACGGATTTCATGTGTTAATATCTCTCGTGTAATTTAGCAGCGGACAGCACTGGCTTTTGTCGGAAGATATACTGCGCTGTATCGACTATGATCGTCCGATTGTCGTTTCCGATTCCATTATATTAAACGAGTTGAGGCCACAGTTTCATGCGCAATGTTCGGTTTACATCGTTTTGCGCTCTACATTCGAAATGCATTTTTCTATGCGTCGTTTGCTAAAGGAATTTTATTTCACTTCCTGATAAATGCCATATAGGCTATCCACAACATAGGGACCATCCATAAAGTTACACACTTTAATTAACGTCACACGTAAAAGGGACGACGACCCCCTCGGTCGTCTTAGTGTGACATGGTTTGACAAAGGGGTTGGGGAGTCTTAAGTTTTGTGACATCGCATTTAGAATTTTGAAATCTAATCTCTAAATTTAAAATATTGATGTGATTTCAATTTTCAGATGTAAGATTGCAAATGTAATTACGTCACAATATGGAGGGGGGGGGGGGTCTAAAAACCATTAAATTTGTGTGACGTACTTTATTTGTCCCATATTTGACAGACGCAATCAAAGAGAATCTATCAAATGAGTTGTGGAAAGCCATCCACATCCATAAAAACCCCTGAACGTTTTAAATGTGAAACATTATTTAACGGTATAAAGTTAATTATAGATCCTAAAGACAGATTGCGATGTCACTTGATATACAGGATGGGTTACATCTCAGTGTCCCGACAGGCCTCCTGTCGTAGTCATAAACAAGACAGGACAACGTCTGTCGAGTCAGCTAGTATGCATATACATAATACGCATAGTGTCTCGTTTCACAGAACACAGCAAACATATCTGAGAACGTAACAAGATACCTCTGTGTGTTTTGGTCAGGGTAGATGAATATTGAACACGTGATGTACTTTTGATTGCAATCTGTCGGTCTTGTGATAGGACAACTATCAATTACCAGGATTCAAGAAAAACAATTGAAGACAAGTGGAAGAAGCGGGTAACTAACATTATAAAAACTGCCGAATTTTTGCGTAAATGAACGCTTTAGGGCCGGAAAAATATTTGAATATAGTTTTGATGTATATCTAGATAGACGAGCTAGATAATGAAATAGCTTAATTATAAGATTTATCAAAATTGTATAAAAAACTTATTTCCTCGAATGTTGTAAAATGTTTGATATTTGCTTTTTCCACTTATGTCTTCAAATGTTCTGCAATAAACCAAAAAAAAAAAGCAAAATAAAATTATATTTCTAACCTCATAAGAGTAAACCCTGTAAGTATTGTATGTTGCTAGCTGACTCAGCGAGCTTTGTTTTGCTATATTATAAACTAGTTGATGCTCACAACTTCGTTGCGTGAAAATTTGTGTATCACGGGAACTGTACATTTTCCCGGGATAAAAAGTACTCTTTGTGTTGTCTAGACTCAATAGCTACTAAATAAAAAAAGATTTATTCGAATCCGTTCAGTAGTTCCGGAGATTATTATTTTAAAAATAAATGTTATCCGATTTTCAGATTTACCCACAAAATTTTATGAGAATCGGCTAAGCCTTTTCGGAGCAGTACGGGAACAATCGAGAAATTTATATATTATATATGAGAATTTTATATATGTTTTTTTTTACTTTATTTTGCCATTTATTTTTGGGCTGCAAGCCCAAAAAGCTTATTTATAAAATATATAGATTTTATAAATAAGCTGATCTATGTTACATTACATACAAATGATATTCAAGCTTTTTTTTATCTTTTGCAGGTCGTATCGATCCGGAAATACTATTATTAAAAATCCAGGTCTCACAACGCAGAACGGCAAGGTTAAATGGAATTATATTTGACTGAAAAGAAAGAAATAAATTAATTTTAAACAAAAAAAACAACAAACCGACTTCCACAGTAAAAACAAGGCGTAGAAACTTAACAACAATTAATAATAACGATAATTTTTTATCACTTACTTTTATTATATCGTGTATAAAATAAACTTATTAATTTTTGAATCCGTTCCAAATCCACCGGCGGTATTATATTCGATTGTTAGTAAAGTGTCGTACATACTGGTGAGCGGAAAATAGATTTTTATAAGTCGCAAGTGGCTAGCACTATCGCGCAATTAATGTCCGCCCCGCAAATTAGATCCACAATATACATAACAAACCAGTATTCCGACTTCAAACTGGACAAAAAAAAATTAATAGGTGCAGCTTCGACAAGGTTGTAAGCGCGCTGCGAACTGCGCAACAGCACAGAGTCTTAACGCGCAACGGCCAATACACACTTCGTGTGTTTGCTTGTTTATTTATTTGTTTGTCATTCCTCAACGCCCTAATGGAACAACCAATTGATCTGGTTTTGGCACAAACTTAGTTGAAAGGATAGAGTGTGACATAGGCTACATCTGAATTTAGCAAAAAATTATGTTACCAATGTGAATTTTACGCGTGTAAAAACTAATATGATGACATAATATGTAAAACCTATGAATTTCAAAAAACACTTGTAAGTCGGGCTGCTGGTTCGTCCTGTCGTGTTAGATGGTTTGCCCGAGTTCGGAGCATTGTGCGAGGTGAAACTACTCTTTATATGCACGTTATGAGAGCACAGTGTTGAGCTGTTTGTCGATATTACACGTTTTCTGGACGTAATTTTTTGTTGATCGTCTATACTACAATTGTTCGTGAAACGGCGTTGTGCTGTGTTTCGTTCGGTGAGTGAGTTTACTGAAGGCCCCACTTCTTTAATCCCTTATCCCTATTCCCATTCCCTATCCCCTCATAAATGGCTGGCAACGCACTTGCGACTCTTCGTATGTCACGTAGCCATACGAAGCCAACATCACATCAGGTAGCCCGTCTGCTCGCTTGCCCCCTAAATATCATAAAAAAGAATAATATAAAGCTAAAGAGTTTGTTTTATGAACGCACTAATCTCAGGAACTACCGGCCGTTATAAAAAAAAATGTTGTGTTGGTGAGTCCATTTATCGAGGAAGGCTATAACATCACGCTAATAGCAATAGGAGCCAAGCAGTAATCAAAAAATGTTGTAAAACGAGATAATTTATAAAGTTTCACTCGGACGTAGTCGCGGGCAACAACTATTATTGTATATATACTATGATCGAGATACATATTGTAAATTTTCGATACAATATCAAGCAATGTAAATAATATTATTATATTTTGTTGTGTACGGCTGGTTTACGTTATATAGTGATTTAAGTCACAGATTTTACTTGAACTATAATGATTAATTAAAACCGGCCAAGTACGAGTAGGAATCGTGCACGTTTTTTGTATAATAGCCCACCTTAATTATTGATTTTCTTTAAATTTTATTACTGATTAGTAAAGGGTAAATACAAAATAGTATTTTGTGAAAATTTCAAGCGCCTGCATGTTGCCATGATTGAAATCGAGCAAAAAATAGCGAAAAAATCAGGTTCGCTCTATAAGAGCTTAGGAAATTTTGGTTTTAGTATTTGCTGTTAGAGGCATTACAATTTGTAAAATTTTCAGCTCTCTAGCCATTACCGTGCTTGAGATACAGCCTGGATACATACGGGCAGACAGACAGACGGACAGACATAAACCGTTAGGGTAAGGAACCCTAAATTTCACCGTATATCTGATGGCATCTAATGACACGGCAGTGGCATCGCCAAGTCGAGCGCGAAGCAAACACTGCCTTACCATCTTTAGAGGAACCATTTCGCCGGAATGTCAGCCCCCTATTTGAAAACCTATGGATAATACCAGAAAGCTGAAATGATTATTTATTTTATTTATTTTTTAGGCACAATAGATTAACAAAGACAATTTAAATGTTAATAATCTTCACCGTCTAGTTAACTCACAACACATAATTGAAATCCGAAATTTCAAGCGTGTAGGTCATTTAGTTCTGAAGTTTACTATAGCAAATTTCGCATTTTCGACACTCACACACTTATGATCATCAAAATAGAACTACTACTTCCCATGAACTCAGAGAGCTAACACTTCGTACAGAGCTAAGGTTTAATGGTCACATAAAGGGAAATCTATAAAAACTAGGATAATCGTTTTTTTTCTTTTAAATTTAAATTTGGCATAAACCAATGACTCTTTTGACGACTGTTGTGGTGATTTTTGAGTTTTGTACCTCATGAGATCGGAAGTAGCTGAAGGAAGCGGATCTATTTAAAAACCATTGCCAAAATATAAAGATGTGTATTAACAAAAACTGTACCAAAAATAACCTCTTCAAAAAAAGAAGTAAAGTACTACCAAAAACATTCCGTTAAAAAAAACAGGCCAAGTCTCGACTGAGCTGTTTGTTTCGCTCTAAAAATAATGAAATCTAGACAAAGGCGTGCCAAGTCAAAGGCTCCTTATTGCCATTTGTTTTTATAAATTAATTAATTAATGTTATATGACTGGCCTTTGACTTTTAACGTCTAAATTTAAAAGAGACCTTTATGAATGAAAACAGCATCTCAAATGTTTTTGATCACGCTCTTAGTATTAAGCACTGACTATGATTACGGGCCTAACTCGACGAGTATTTTTATTTTTTACTTTTATCAAAAAAATATACATAAACTTGTAAACAAACTTCTGGTACAAGCTGGTGAAACAGGTAAACAAGTAGGTATCGATACCTAGAACCGTCTTCCCTATACGAGTAACAATTTAAGCCTCGCTACCAGGAAAATATTAAAGATATATACATTACACGAAAGCCTTTTCCAAGAGCTTAATAAAATTTACATTTGTAATATACTTTTTACGAAAAAACTTAATTTATTCAGTTTTTCTTGTTCCATTTCGAAATCACAATTGACCAGTGACAAGAGATAACGAGGTTTAATTTATTTCGGCGCTCCCATTTCTCTTTTTGTTTATATTTTTCATTTTATAAATTTAAGTTTCCGCTGTGAAAATAAAACTCAGATTTTTTTATAATCTACGTTGTCTTTTTTGTGGTATTTGCTTCGTGTTAGATATTTGCTGATTCTCTCCTATAATGACGTGATTAAATAACTTATAATTTACGCGGTCACTGAATATTTTTCTGAAATAAAAGTATCATTCGTCCTCTTCTGGCCTTCCTTAACAGAAGGCTAGGTTATTATATTTGTTATATAATGCATTTTATTTAAACTCTGTAACTTCAGACGATAAAAAACCTGAATACAACTTGTTAAAACTGTGCTTCGTTCTTTATATGACACGCGCTTCGATCAAATATTATGAAGAATCACAGTTGCCGCCTAAAAAGTGGGACCGGCAAAACCGCGCATAATTTTCAATACACTTGATTTTGATTTAAGTTGTAAATATCTACTGTGTTATAATTAATTCTTTCAATTTGATATTAATACGCGAGCGGTAAACTTTGTACCCTTTTTTACGAAAGACGCGTAAATATAAAAGCATAAAATTTCTCCCTGTTAAAGTTGATATGAAGGAAGAGCGTGTAATATCAATATTATTTAAAAACACACTTCTTCTTCTTCTTGGATATTTTTAATAAATCAAACGCTACGCACATTACAATAAGCTCACTACCATATTTTGACATGACAACATAATCATACACAAAATATTCTTTTGTTTATGGTTGAAGTTTGTGAATTTTTTTTATAAAATTTAATGGCCTATGGTAAAGAGACCTTTACGCCAAATTTATGTCTGTGATTGATTATTTTTTTAAAGGTTTTCTACACGATGGTTTTAAATATTTATAGTCAAATTTCGACCATAGTGTTTTATGACGTATAGGTCAATAAGTTTTTGTATGTTACATTTATTATATATTAAACATTATATAATAATGACATGTTAATATTTTTAACGTTTACCATGTTGATTAAAAAACATCGATCACTTATGTCGTGTATCAAAGTCCCTCCTCAAAAAATTGAGATTTTAACTTTATAATTCTTTATTTTTACCACATTTTATTGAAATTGAGGAAAAATACACAAAAAAAAATATTTAAGTAGGATTTGAGCCCACGCAACGCCTCTTTGAACTTAACTCTGTAGGTATTACTGTTCTTGAGATACAGCCTGAAGACAGACATACAGACATCGAAGTCTTAGTAATAGGGTCCCGTTTTTTCAGACTCAAAGAAGATCAGGCTCTGTTCAGTCAATTTAGTAAATGCCTTATGTGTGTTTGTCTAAAATTGGTAGAGCAGTTCTTCATTTGTTACTTTTTTGTACAGAATTACCTCAATATAATATTTGTTTATAATGGTGAAATTATATAAAGTTAGTCGGTTTGGTTGATATCCTATAATTAAAAATCTTTACATAATGTTTCAATAAAATTCAAACTTACCCATAACAAAAATGGTAAAAATTTAAACAACAATGAAGATAAATTTAAAAATAAAAATACCACCCATAAAATAAAACTTTAAAATATCAGAGTGAAGTGAAGCGACTTATCAAGTCGAGCTCATTAAAAATTAAAATTTTCCAACACAACGACTCCAGTAATCAGGTATTGTACCTTTAAGCCTCAGTCAGCAAATAATAATAAAAGGACCCACCGGTTTACTCGTATAATAATAAAGTAATGTAACGTCATAAATTATTGTATATATTTTATACACTTGAATATTTATAAAGATAATGCTAAAACTACCAAGTAGCTTTTGCCCGTGACTATGGACGCGTAGAAATAAATAAAACTATTAATTTTTTGCTTTACGCGGTGCTACTTTTAATTCTATGAAAGGAACAAATAACCTAAATTATTTGTATTGTATGGGTGCATGAGACGATCGCTCAAGAGCGTCTCATGCAATTTAGTACAAGTAGTACTACTGGTCTACTGCAGACATTGTGACATTGCTTTGCTTGTTAACACGCAAGGATGCACGCAATATATCAAAGTACTACAATTTAGTAATAGTCCATTAGTCCCCGCTTTATGTAATTAGGCACGCGCGATGCACACAGGACTCCCGACTAATAAAAAGCATCTGCATGCAATCGTCAATCTTCAAGTGTAGTATGTACTCGAAAATACTCGAAAAATGTAGAGAATTTTAGGAGCAGAAATCTTGTTCTTTGTTGTCAACAGATTTTGCAGATATGTGCACTACTTTGAAAGGCTGTACCGTTGCAAATTTTATCTACCTATAATATTTATCTGAAAATATAATCGATATGCATAAGGTTAAATTTGAAGATAACAGCAATCGTAACTTAATAATTTTCATTTAAGAAATCACGGAAGTAGCACAAATGTTACTACTATATTCTATTATGCACTTATACCGAAATTAATAGGAAACATCTAGTATATGGGAATAAAAACTTTGCGTAAAAAAAACCTTTTGTCCAGCCCTTCCAATCACGTTTAAGGGTCAAAAAATGTATAAACTTGGTTTAAAAAATAGAGAAGCACGGCCTACAATGTTGCTGGCGCCGTCGTTCGTTCCCCTTTGTAACCTTTTTCAATCATCGTTTCAGGCACAAACAAATTCTACCTTTACAGATTTCCTACGCGCAAAATAGATCAGTTAGAAGACTTATCCGATTTGAAATAAAAATATCAGCTACGCATATATTGCACGATGCACTCAAAAGCCTATTTTCCAAATTCCAATTCTATTTTTGTTGTAGCTGTTTTCATAAAAAGACACGTAAAATTCGATACACTATCACAGAAATTGATGTCTCGATGAATAGCAAACATACTCAAATTGACTGGATTATATTGAGCCTTGTTAATAATATGCACTTTTTATAATCTTTTCAGTTATAGATTCTCTAATTATCATAGGTAATACAGTTATCTATTATATAAAAATTTTACGGTTTTCCTTACGATATTACTCCAAAAAACACGAATCGATTTCGACGGTTTTACATTTGTTGGTAAGGTCTCGGGCTCCGTGAGGTCTATACCAAAGATATTTCAGGAAAAATTAAAAGGAAAATCAGGAAAACAGTGAAAAACATTTTTCACGTATAGCCGCCATCTTTGATACAAAGCTACATCGGTGCTTGACAGCTACTCATTGTACTGACTGATTCAACCGATTTCAACAATTTTGCATTCTCTGAAATGGTCTCGGGTTTCAAGAGGTTTGTAGCAAAAAAAATCAGGAAGAATTTCAAGTTATCACGCGGACGGAGTCGCGGGCAACAGCTAGTTCTGTAAATAAAATACGTTTTTCACTAATCACAGCTATTGGATTGAGCAATGACTCTAAAAATAAACTTGTTTTTCAGCCAATACAGATTAGAGACGACTCCCACAGCGTGTACAATAACTCACCTACACTTTTGTGTTGTGTTTTAAACGGAATTAATTTGCGCTGCAACACCAATAGAATTACTGGAGCTAACCGCGGCTGCAGTTGGAATTTATTTCAATACCATTTATTTAGCTTTTAGCGGTGCTGTCGACCCGCCCGCTGCGTTATAGAGAATCAATATACTGCCAAGTTGAGTTATAAGCAGCTTCGATCGAATATATGATAAGGAGGGCCCATACTCTGAAACCGTTTTGAGACTCAAACCACCGAATCGCAATGTTGTGTCCTACTCTTACAAACGTGAAATTACGTTGTTAGAGCAGCATGTCAACTTTTGATCGAGTCCGAATATTTGAATGTGTCGTTAGTAGGCTAAGACATGCCCCCCTAGACAAGTGTCAAGCGATTGACGTTTACGATAATCAACAAAAAAAAATTGTATGGGATTGACATTTTCAATTCCATATAAAAACACGCTAAGCAATTTTCGACATCGATCTGACATTAGCCATCCAAATATCAATCCAAAAATTCAAAAATCTGTTTCTCTGATAATGCTATTGGGGAAGTTGATTGATAGCCAGATTACATACCTTGCTGAATTTCGTCTTGCTATACCAAACAGATCATGACTTACATGCAATTGATTGTTGGAATATACAAATATTCCAATTTCTAAGTATACACCTTTTTTTCACAGATATTTGTTAAATTTATAATCTGTTTTTCAGTTTATTCATAACTGACAATGTCAATATTATTCACTTTTTACAATATATCTGGTTCAAAGGGACGTTTGACTTTTCTTTTAGCTCTAAACCTAAGCGCTTCTTCATCAGATAATTACCGACCAAGTGACATAGGTCAGTCTGGCTAGGAATCAATTTCTGTAGTAGTACAAAATCCATTCAAATAATTATCTTCAATTTCGTAGGTTGTAATCGAAATTAATAGCTGCATTCACGAAATTTCTTTAAAGTATCCGAAATCGGTTTACCACTTAAATTCACACTATGCTCAAAATACTAATTATCTCCTCAAAATACAGTGGAATTTATAATGTATTTAATTATTCCGCAAATATGTTAGTAAAATCATTAAAATATTTCTACAATAATAAACGAGAAATTTCAGTACGTAGTTAAATTAAATTTAAACAATCATATTGAAATAAACAAGAATGATTAGCAACAAAACCCTCTTGCTTATACTCAGCTATCGAGTGCTCTTATATAGGAGGGTGTTAAACTGTCTATCGAAAGACCTCTTATAACCAGGCATAGATGATATTAAGAGCCTATAAGCAGAAGAAAATTTCGTAAATTAGTATACGTTTATGTATTCGGGATATATCTTTAACCCTGTAACGAGTTACCGAAAAGTCTGAAGCTTTAAAATGGTTTTACAGGTAAATAATATTCTGGTAAAATATTTATGTTTTTTATTATAATTATTGCCATTTCAAGCTTTAGATATTACCAGGCCTGTCGCACTCGCGTGTGGACAGTATTAAGCTGTAAGTACCCCTCCGGAGGGGCAGTTTTATAATTAAACCACATCTATTTAAGGTTTTTTACCGCAGTTGTCAACGTCATATTTTTAGGCATTCGCTGAAGGCGCGATCGGAATTTGAACTTAATAGTAATGTTGTATGATTGATATTAACTTTAGCAGATTTTTGTAGTAAGTCTTCTGTACTAGTTCTAATTTTTATTCTGTAACATTACGAGTTAAAATTCTAATAAAGAAATAACGTTAAATGTCATGCAAATCTCTTTAATATTTAAGTACTTCTACGTACGACTGGGAAGATAAGACTTGTGAAGATGAGTTCAGTAACAACGTGTTTCCTCTTGATTCGAAGGCGGGATTTCCCATCGGCTGCCTTGTCAGGAGTAATTAGCCATTTCAGGTCTACGGTACCGGTATATAAATAGCTAGTTGACCCCGCAGACGTTGTCCTGCCGAGCTATTTTGTTAACCTAACCATTCTCAGACCCCATGAACACACACAAAAAATTTCATCAAAATCGGTCCAGTCGCTTAAGAGAAGTTCAGTGACATACACTCTCACAGAAGAATTATATATATATAAAGATAATAATATCTATGGACGCTTCACACAATGTCAATCTGGCCCCGTGCTCAGTACCCGAAGGACTTGTGTTACAGGTGCCAGACAACGGAAATATATTTAATATATTTATACTGTACACATATTTAGGATTTTTATTTTATATACATCCATGACCCAGGAATATTGAAAAACTTTTTGTTCCATCGGCGGGATTCGAACCCGCGACCCCCGGCGTGAGCTACCAAAGCGCTCAACCACTGCGCGTCATGTATAATCATTTCTTTCTTCTTTCTTCATTACGCCGTCCTTATTGAAGCATACTCGATGTAAATTCACGGTAATATTATTAACAAGATGAAACAATACAAAGTTACGAGAGTTGTTGGAGAATCCAAAGAACACTTGACAGATTGTATTGTTTCACCCGATAATTAAGATTTTGCAAATATCGTCGATGTTACGGAATTTTAATCAAATCTCTTCCTTGTATAGTTGATTGACTTATTAATACAATATAACAATACGTATAACACAATATTAAAAAACCAAGACATACTAACTTTTACTGCGCAGAAGTTATCGTATGAAATTAGGAGTCGACGAAAATTGTCAATCACATTTTTTTATAATATTTAGGGGGCAAGCGAGCAGACGGGTTACCTGATGGAAATCAAATGCCGTTGCCCATGGTCACTCGCGACATCCGATGAGTCGCTAGTGCGCTGCCAGCCTTTATGAGGGAATAGGGATAGGGGATTATGGAAGTTGCCACAAGCACAGCGCCGTTTCACGTCAGTTTTCTGTGAGGTCTTGGTATCACTCCGGTCGAGCCGAAAATTATTATACCTACTTTATTATGTCTTTGTTAAGACTTAAGACTTTGTACGTTTTAATAATATAAATTAGTACGTACAAAGTCTTAAGTACGCGGATGTGCGATTGTTTATTCCATTTTCCATCATCATATCCAACGGAGCAACTAATCGACTTAATTTTTGTCATGAAAGGATGGACAGTAACATAGATTACGTTTGGGTTTGGACAAACAGCGATTTTTTAATTCCACGCGAGCAAGCCGCGCGCAAAAGCCAGTGTAGAATAAAGGTGAATGTCCACTATCCGCACCGTTGGCTATTTACGCGCGGTATGTGACGAATTTTTTGCATTCAAATACCGATTGCTAGCCTCGGTATGCGGGGTCGTACCTAGTAAACGTATGTACATGCTGTAGTTCAATCAAAAACAAAAACAGTGAATCAAATATATTAGTTAAGGCTCGTTTTACCACTTCTTCATTCATCATGTGTCAGATAGGTTAACCGTTAGTTTTTTGACAGATTTTTAATAATTCATGTGTAAAAAAAAAGTTGTGGATAGACTATCCGACACATTATCAGTAAGCGGTGAAACGGCCCTTAGTGTACTGTAAAATGATTTTAGCTTAATATACCCTATTTGATTAGCCTGATAATATATTTATTTGTTTCGGAAAACCAACATCTTATATTAAGAAAGAATAGAACCTATATATGCAAGAGAAAAACAAGGATAGGTTTTCACAAATAAATGGATATAACATAGCAAACTTGATTCTAACACACTACAATAAATATACATACATGGTATAACACCCTTATTCTAAAAAACTTATCCTTATTATACTCGAACTATTAATTTCTTATATCTAATCTTTATCATACTTAGCATAATTAGAATATTTAGTTAATTAGCATAATTGTTCCAGGTTATGTTTGCTATCCGGGAATATATATCTTCAAAATATGTTATATTATATGTAAGTAAATAGTAACATTCATAATAGGTAAAAGGAATACAGAGGTCTATAAATAAGTACCTTAGTTAAGGTGAAGTGTTCTGTCAGTCACTCACTGAAAAATCTCTTATTGTACGCGGATCGAAATTTTGTAATCTTGGTGGTATCTATGTTGAGTTTTCTGCAAAGTTAATTAAAGGATCTACTTGCTCGCACCAGGAAGGAATTACCTCTGTAGTTGGTACTGTATCAGTTGTAAGTGGAGGATTGTATCTTCTTGACTTGGAAGATACAGTAAAATTTATTTTTTGAAGAAGATCTGGACAATCAATTTCGTTATTGATAATTTTTAGAATGTAGGTGCAGTCTGAGATTTGTCTTCGCATATAAAGCGGCAAAATGTGGATTTTTTCGCAAAGGACATCGTAGTTGTCTGAGTTATAGATAATTTTGAGGCGGTAACACAAGAATCGCGAGAATCGTTTTCGGATTTTTTCGATTCTATCATTATTTTTACTATAACACGGATTCCACACTTGTGAGTAATAATCTAAGTGACTTCTCACAAAGGTACAGTAGAGTATTTTCAAGGTTTTGGCTGATTTAAAAGAAGTACTTGCCCTCATGATGAAACCTCTAAAGTTTTTGATGACTTCGCGATTATTCTATCAATATGTTCATCAAACATTAATTTCTCATAGTAATAGACACCGAGGTCTCGAACGACGTGACATCTTGGTATTACTTGACCCCTCAGGTAATATATAATTATTATAACATCTTCGGTTCCGGGATTATTTCGGATTATCTTAATATATTATTAATTTAAAACAGTTCTAATTAAAATACCAAATTTAATAATAAATAAATTACCAGTCATTCACGCTTTATGTTTTTAAATAACGTGTCTCGAAATCCAAAATATTTTTAAATCACAAATCCCTGAAATAACCATCTACGTTTTAAAATCAGTTTCAGTACGGATAAAGTTTAAGCCTGTGACTCCACTCAAAGCTATGATTTGATATGATTTTTTCTCAGTACGTCCATACACATAGGTTACTTTGATCTATTATCTACGAATCTACGATAATATTACTATTATGGATACTATTTTCTCTTTTTGCAATTCTCCCAATCGTTGTAAAATACTGTAAAATACTATTTCTTCTTTAACAATATAAAAATTTCATATAGTATTGTATTTATGTAGTGTATTTTAAGCTTTTAACAGAGAAATTATTTTTATTACTTTCATTATGATAGTTAATAAAATATATTAAATCTTTTCAACTTACACGCCATTTTATATATAGACGATGTCTGCAACTCCATTGCAGCAAAAAAATCTTTTAATACAACTGTGCATTTTCCGGGATAAAAAGTATCCTATGTATTTCCCCGGGACTCAAAGTATCACATTACCAAATTTCAACAAATCGTTCTGACGGGTTAAGCGTGAAGGGGCAACAGACAGACAGATTTTCGTATTTATAATATTAGTACGGAAGTATCGATTACGAGCTACGACAGCTAGAGTGCATTCGTTTTGGATAACCAGTAACTTTTTGCCGACGACAAATACTCCCCATAAAGAGCGGAAAATTTTCTGTCAACGACCCTCAGGTTATTCATTTGCCCCTAATTCGTATAAAAAAACGTGAACGTTAGTATAAAAGACGTGAACAAATTAATTTGTCCCTAATTGAATAAAAAAATGTGAACTAACTCTATATTATCTTGAGCTTCGCTCTGTAGTATGTGGCGAGCACCATAAGCAGTCGATTCGCGGCTAACCGAAGGATTGAAACGAAGTGAAAGTTATTGTGTTGAGTTTAAAATACAAGTTGTTGTTATTTCCGAGTTGGTTACGTGTGTTCTTTTGTTTTACTCAACCACTCCCCGGGTATTTAAAGTTTGTTAACTTTAAGTTATAATCACATTGTTCGAATGCTTAAACCATTTTGAAGAACATTCAGCTATGCTCTCGCTCTTCGGACAAATTGGCTTCAGTTATGGCCATTTTCGGTAATCGTATTAAAATATTAAAATAAAGAGATAACATGAATATAGTTTTTGAGTCACTTATTTAATTATTTTTAAATAATTACTATATTTTATGCTTTCTAAGTAGTTGTCTTCATCAATTTAATTTGTTAGTCGTAAGTCAAAATTTATGTACAAGTTTATAGTAAGTTTGAAGTACAGGGAACTGTAAAACAAATATATAGACTTCAACAATGCAGTGGCTTTAAAACGTGTAACGAGATGTTCTGAACGTACGATGTAACGGTGTGATAGATATGTGTAAAAAATATGAATACTATAAAATTTAGATCTCATCGTTTTGCCGGCGCGCCATAAACCATCGTGACGTTATATTTTATCGCGCGAATTCGAACGACATTTTGACATTTATGTTAGACATTAGTTTTACACTGAGTTTCATTTTGTTGTGAAAGCCTTTCACTATTGAATATGTTTTTTTTTGTTTTATGTCCATAAACAAAGAGTGTTCCGGTTTGAGGTAGACACTTGAACTTTTATTTTTTTACGCTATATCTTGTTATAGTGAAAAAATAACACTCACGTATTGTTTCTTAACAAATTTTGAAAAATATAATATATCGATATACTATTTCGATATAAGTTTTCGTAAAAAAGTGAAGTGTTATTCTTATTGAGATATATACGACGAAGTTTATTTGTTATAAATCAAATATTATGTATGTAATTCGAAGTATAAAAATTTGCTATAACTAAATTAGACTCTGAATACCCGATGGAGGGACAATAACCCGTTTCTCACATCTGTGTTTTCATACATCATTTATAAAAATATCATTCATTTAGATAAACATGTCATGTATTACATTAAAAACCAAAAGATTATAAACTTATGATCAAGTATCAAAATCATTAAATCCAATTGCAGTGCAATTTTAACCAAAAACAATAGTGGCTGAAAAAAATGTTGCTTACTTTATGTATGACCCAGCACGATCAAAGCTACGATCCTTATACTATTTACAGTCTTGAAAGTGTAACTAGTCTAGCCTGAAACTAACCAAAACAAACTTCAGAACAGAATATACTTAAGATAAAACTTTTAAAGTAGACTGCACTAGAATTGTGTGAATTTTATTGAGTGGCAATGACTTTTATATAAAAGGGCGTGGGTTGCTTTGTAAACCAATTAAAATTCATAAATGTACTATTGAATTTGTTAACTAGGGGTTAGAGTAGTATTTTACTATATTATTGTTTTATCTATACGTGTACGAATAAAAAAGAACATATATACGGTCGAATTAAGAAACCTCCTCCTTTTTTAAAAGTCGGTTAAAAAAGGACTTTTATTTTAGGTTCTTATCAAAATTTAGAGTTTTAAAATCTACGGAAGAAGAAAATTTTTCGAAGACGCTGAATACAGCGTAAGAATTTAAGATAATGTTACTAAGTAGATGTTGATTTCACTTGATTTTTGCGCCGATAATGAGCACGTCGAGACAGCCAAAACACAATGTTAAGCTCGAAACTAAGTATTATCATCTATACTATTTATTGTATCCATAAAAAAACTGTTTTCGACTCCACCTACCTATGTCGATACTTGCCAATTTATTTTAAGAATGTCTCCCAAAAACTCGTAACTTTATCAATGACCGCGCAACTTATGAAAAATAAATTCACTCCGAATTTATTTCGCCCTCCAAATATTTCCTTTCACAAAGAACTCGGAACTTATGTATTAGTTCTTACCTTCTAATATTATATTAAGTGAAATGGGAAAAAATCTCGCTATTTCTATAGGAAAACGCAGTAATGTTCCTATTTATCGAAAAAATACAAAGGGACGCCGGACGAAAAAAAATAAAACGATTCGTGTGATACAATTTTAGGCTCAACTTCGCTTCGCTTAGGGGTCGTTTGGGCGTGCACGAGTTTTCGGACGGAATGCTTTCGGCGGTGTACCGGTCGCGGGATGTATAAATCATACGAGCTAAACCTATACACGTCCAGTTGACAAAAAGGGTGATTCCTGTGAATTTATGGCCTCTCTGCCCTAGATAAGGCGGTCTCGCATAGGGTTAATAGATGTCGTTCTGTACATGCACCCGAATTAGCCGATGAAATTTTCATCTCCACTGACCCCACTCATGCCTTTTGTCATTCCTACATACCACTGTATGAATAACTAATACGAAAAAGGTGATACTGCCATAAAATTATAACACAAGATTAACCACTCACATAAAGCGTATGTCAGCAATAATAAGTGTTACTAGTAAAATATACAGCAAAAATAAACACCATAAAGTACTATTAATAACATATTCCGTGATCAAATACTCAGCCGAATTCCTTTGCCGGTTTTCTGACGTACAACCAAATTAAATTATATTCATTCGCAAGTGTAAATAATACGGCTAAACAAACAAATTTAAAAGGAAAATACATGAACATTCATGACTTCCAAATGAAAGCGGTGAAAAACTTGAGAAAATGATAATTGCAAACGAAGTATTTGAATTATTTAATCAAGAACTCTGCTTTGAGTTAGCCACCGTCTGAGTAGCACAGCAGTTGTAAAGGTGGGGTCCCAAGTTGGGCGACGCGTAAGTTCAATAATAAAACAGTCTTTAAGGCTTATACATGGGCTAAAGGGGTCAGTTTAAACTCTTGTAAGTTAAAACGTTAGCCAAAAAATATAATATGCTATAGAATGATCTTCATTCTTTCATTAATAACGAGAACTTTTTACTTAAGCTTGTAGTTAATCAGAAAAAAATGTACCGTGGACAACGAATTTTTGTAAAAACTGTATAAAATACAAAATTAACCGGTTAAGTTGAACGTTTTTTTATACAATACAAGTCGCACTATCGTCCCTAAGGAGGAATTCTTGTTTTTTTTAATTGTATATTAATTATTTTCCGTTTGCGGGGGGAGATTTTTGAAACTCCGAACGTATGGTCAAGGCCGTTGGCGGCTGTATTTCCTTTAAGTACATACTTATAAACAGGAATTAAATTTACTTTATATTGTAAAAGTAAGTAGTGTCATTGATATAATTAAAACGAGTTACAAGTTGGTCTAAAACCATTTTTTAGATTTATGACATGAAACATATTTGATAAGTTATAGATGGCTCGAGAAAAAAGCAGTACATAAAAAAATATGACGCGAGTATGAATTGTATAAATATCTTCGGTAATGGGACCGAACCATTTTGTTTGAAGGGGATATTTCAAAGCATCTAAAACCAAGCGAATTTCATCACCGCGAGATAACATAACCGCCTTGGGTTCTGTGAACGTTCTGTATTTATCCTGCTTTATTATTTTGTGTTTAATGCACATTTATCAAACAAACGTACGAAACGAGACAAGTTCCGCGGCCGCGTGTGCCAGAACACTCGTATTTTATCCTGACAAAACCCTACGTTTCGTTGTTTCGTTTAAATAATTTAAATCCTTCTTTGAATGGAATTCTAACTGGTCCTCATAATGAACAAAATACGAAAGAATATGCCATTTTTTTGGATAAAATCATAGATTTCCATGACCTACTACTTTCAGTACCTATCCTGTAGCGAAAAGCACTAAACAAACTAGATATTGTCAACTGATCTGACTGAAATATCTGACGATATTGACTTTTTAATTAAATCTTTGGACTCAACCGAATGCTGCTGTGCTACTCTAATAATGACATTTTACATTTATTACAATAGGACGGCAACATTACATAGAGTCCATTGCGTTGACCAAAAGTGATTATTTTCTACCATGAGCCCCTTTAGCCACATTCTTTGTATTTCTTTGTCTGGAACTACTCATTCTAAAGTAGCTTCAAGATGTTTACAACTTATATGCACACGCACAGTAAAAAGCGTTTGTTGTCGAAACATGGCAACCGATTCACGGTTTTTATTTTACCCGAAAATACCGACAAATTTAGAGAGTTCAACGGAATATAAAAAAATTCCCATGGCGCTCCGGCTCAAAAATAGGTAGCCTAGTTTTTAAAAATTAAATTCCAATGCGGTACATTCTAAATCGACTTTTACGTTTATCATTGTCTTTATTGATAGTTACTACATTTAAAGGCAAAGGTTACACACTCAATTGAGCAATAGTTCAATCTATAGGATTCGAACTGATCGTTCGGTCGTACTGATCATTATATTAAGGACAGTTTCTATCTTCAATCTGCCCAGACTGACTGACTGACTTTCAGACTGATGCCAAACTGATACCAAATTGAGCGTGTAACTTCCGTCAAAAACTTATAAATTACCGTTCTTGTCCTCAATCTTTTCTGCTAATTACTTTAAGTATAATATTATAGATGTCGTTTGCTTGTAATTATCATTGACCCACGTCTATATATTATTTGCTAAATAGTAGCAAACAATTACTAGAAGATTGATTAGTTGCCGTGTGAACTCGCACGATACTCGAAATTTGTTCCAAAGTTCCTTCTACAGTAAATTAGCTTGATTATTCCCAACTATGCGATACAATTTAATAATTTAATTACTCGCCAAGTTAAGCGATATCAGCGGGGTGGTTAAGCAAATTACTCCATAGCTTTTGAAATTTCTTTAATAGCTTGTTTTAACGCAAGATGCTAGGGTAACAATAGTGTTATAAATTCTTGATAATGCAATCGTTTTCCCGTCTATAGTGGTAAAGTATATAGTGTTCTTAGCGCGTATCTTGTATGTAGTATATTATTATATAAAAATAGGTCGGGTTTTTCTTCCTGACGCTATAACTTTAGAACGCCCGAACCGATTTCCACAATTTTGCATTACTTGGACAGGTCTGCTCCGTAAGCATTACAGCTAAGAAAATTTCAAGAGAAAAGTTACTAAGCGGACGGAGTCGCGGGCAACAGCTAGTGTATACGTATATATGACATATACTTGATACGCCTTATGTCTGGAATCGCTGATTGGATTTACACGATTGAGGTATCGGCAGATTTGTTTCAGTAACTCAATTGTTCTTAGACGATAGATGGATCACGTAAATCTATGATGAAAATAATGTAAGAAAAAAAATCAATACATCAAATACGATGTAAGGTCGTTAACGCTTGCTATTTGGTGGCAGGGCTGGCAAAATGCCACGGGCCTCCGACCTAAAAGGCCTCAGCCCACGAGGCCGCAATCTTGGAACTCAGAACCTGACAATTTACCGTTGCGATAAGGCCCCATAAAAATTGCAACGAGCCTCTGATTGACACGCTCTTAGCGTATCAATCTATCGTAAATAATCGGTGTTTTTTTAATCAAATAGCATACATTCATTTGTAAGATTATAACATCTCCAATGAAATTTAAAATCAAGCTTCACTTTGCTTCAACAATTGTACGGATAAAAATAAGAAGCTTTAGATGTAATTTATAAAAATATGTACTTATTAAACCCAAAGCTTCTCTTTTGATCATGATATTTTAATTATTATATGTGAAGTAACAAATATCCTAAGTGCGATCAGAGTAGAACATGGAGTGCGGCTGACCAGACGGCGACCGCACGAGTCAGCAGAATTAACGCGCCACTTGAGGAGACGCTGCGCAGGCACTGCACTTGCGGTCATTATATTAATTGAACTTAATCAATTATACCCCGGGCTTAGCGACTTACTGACGATATACAGATATTAATATCGTTAATGCCGCCTTAATGTGTACCACTCCTCGTAGAACTGGTTGCGTTTTATCGCATTGGTGATAATTAAAGTAGTATTGTGTTCGTGTTTTTTTTTAATTTTTACATTCAGTAAACTGGGAGAAAATATATTTTTGTAACAAGATTATGTACGTCCTTTCCCGGGATTTAAACTCGATTTAGACTCGAAAAGTCACACTCGATTTAGGGGTTTGAGCGTGAAGAGGTAACAGACAGACACACTTTCGCATTTATTATATTAGTATGGAAATATGTATATTAGTATATAATTATGGATGTCGATTTGTTAATATTTTATTTTTATAAAATTCATAAAATATATTTAAACTTTAAATGTACGAGTAAAACGGCATTTAGGACGCGATGGACGCGTGCAATTTTCGCACTTACAACTTATTTACTTTAGAGGAAAGACGTATGTTAATTAATATAGGATTACTCTTTGATATTAAGAGGTCGCTGGACCGTCCAAATTTACTTGCTCAAATAATATTTAACACTCCTTTCTACCGCACTAGAAATACCCCAATGCTTGCTATACCCTCACATCATACATCTTATGGTCAGAATGCTGTGCTAACTAATATATCAAAAGAATATAATAAAAAATTCTCCGATGTTGACATTTTCGTTGGTGACAAAAAGTCTTTTATGAACAAAATTAAAAGCGTGAAAAAAAAAAACAATCTGTATAGAACTGAACTGTGTGCTAAAATATTCAGCTTTACGCTATTACATACAACAACGCAACTTTCCAAGAACTTGTTCGTAGTATTTAGAAATTCATTTGTACTCTCTTTTACATATATTGTGGTTTAGATGGTACAATTTAGAACTGAAATGTTAAGAATATAAGAGTGTATTTAGTTTAGTCGATAATTTGTGTATTAAGTTGGTAAAGATTGTTTATATTCGTAACTAAAATTAAGTAGATAACTGTTAATGACCTATCAGTTGAGTATTCAGTTGTATCTATATCATAAGGTTGTTGTTATCTCAATAAAGAAAAAAAAGGGGGTAAACGAGCAAACGGGTCACCTGATGAAAAGCAACTACCGTCGCCCATGGACACTAGAAGAGTTGCAGGTGCCTTAAAGAGGGAATACGCTTTCTTTTTGAAGGTTTGCAGCACTGAAGGATAAGTAATATTGAAACAGATTCCTTAGCTAGTGCCAGCCTAGTGTATTAATAGATAATTCAAGCCCCACAGAAAGCTCAACGGCATGAGCTTTTAAGCTCCACTGCACAATGGATTAGCTTATAATATTATCAAGATTAACCTACAGATGCGCTAATTAGCCGTTAAGCGCCCCAATTAATGTGATTATATCCTTAAAGTTTAATGCACTCTTATCATTATTAACTTCAAACAAAAATATAAGTATTGATAGCACGTCTTCGTAAGTTACTGACTCCTTTAAGCTGAAAACAAACTGATCGGACGCGGCTGACAGCCCATTCAAAAACGTCCGCGATTTACGCCTTGTACTTAAATCAGAGAAGTTGAAACAGATACAGATTACGAATCTAAGTATAATAGTCATATTATGTCAAACCCAACAGACAGATCACGGCATATGAAATTGACATCGACCAAATGACGTAGGTTCATCAACTGACTCACATTTAATTTTCCCCATTATACAATCATTATTTAGATTGCAGCCGGTAAGTCGCGTCCGATCAATATGTTTTCCGCTTTATAGAGAGAAAACAAATAACTTATTTGCAGAATATGTACAATCACGGAAGCTGAAACAGAGCCAGATTGCAGATCTACGTAAGTTGGACGCGCTATGTCCAACCCAGCGGATATATTACGACATAGAATTAAAATATTCAACTAAATGACGTAGGTCCGTCAACTGGTTCTCTTTCAATTTCCCGAATGATACGTCACCGAAAACAAAAATTAAATATACATAACTCTCCAACTTCTTTTTTTTCTAAAACTTGACATCTGAAAATGAATAAAGAACGCCAAAGGCGAATATCAAAAACAAAACGAATTATCCAAGTATTGAATCACTTCATAAACATAATTTTCCAAGTGTCAAACCGTTATGCATGGGGCTCAAGATTCGAAATAACAAACAGAAGGAACGCGGTTTGAAATTGGAACACGCTCCATAAACACAAGTTTACCGAGGACTTGTATTAAATACGATGCGGGTGCCATTATTACTGTCGAACACGCGCGCCGAGACTAGCAGTTGACACACATCCCTGCACCTCTCTACCAGCATCCCTGACATTTTCTCTCATACCCTCTTCACACCTACAATACTTTCACGCGTTATCATCGTCAATACATAATACAGGCGATGATCGTTAATCGTTAATGTCAATCATGGTGCAAAAGTACTTTGTCAACCGTGTTGTTTGGGTTGATCAGAAGTAATTAAAAACAATGTTTGGCAAACAGTGTATGTCTTTCACAAAGTCGCGCGATACATTGCTACTTACTACAGTATACGTGACCGGTAACAATGTGCACGTTATTAATGCTTATGTTCTAAATCTATATATTAAGACGCGAGCGGTAAATTTTGTACCCCTTTAACGAAAGACGCGTAGATCTAAGAAGCGCGACTTCTCTCAGTTATAATTGGTATGGAGGAGGAGCGTGAAATACTCATTAATATTATTTTACAACACACTTTAATATTGCATATTTTCAATAACTAAAACGCTACTCTTCCTACTATATATTGACATTACATGAAAATCGTACGAAATACTCTTCTTCTAATGGTTGAAGTCTGTATTTTTTTTTTAATAAAATTTAATGGCCTGGTAACGAGACCTTTATGCCAGATTGAAGTCTGCGATTGAAATGAGAAAAGATTATATATTTATAGCTCCTCTATACGATTTATTTAAGTATTTATGGTCGAATTTAGTCCAAATTAAATTTTCATAGTCAATTGAAGCATTACAAGCGCAATGACACACATTTCCTCATAATTACTTCTATTCTAGTTCACAATAAAAACTGCTTGCAGATTACATTGAAAAAATGTAAAAAAAAAGTTCAATTCTATAGTGACAGGTTCGTACTGCTTCACAAGAATATACACAAGAGATCGCAGGTTTTCCTCGCAGAAATCTTCGTAGCTGTTTCTACGAAAAATGCTACGAGATTGCGAACAAAACTTCAGTCATCGCATTCCTCACCAAGTCGCAGGCTTGGGTACTCAGAAATTTGATCGAGCGTTGGTATTGAATATTTATTTTAAAATTTCATAACCTTTTTCATAGAATTATGTAACAATTAAAGGTTGTTTAAGTTTGTTACTTTTTGGTCAAACTAATTTGATCCACTTTCGCTATGGTATTTCTTATAAATTAATTATTATTGATTAAATATTATAGATTTGAAGATTTGTTACTTTATTTTGATCGCGCCGAAACTAATGAACGTATTTTGATAAGTTTTGTTATACAATTAATACAGATAACACATCTAACTTTGATTTTACACTTTTCTCGTTCTATCACATCTGGTCATATCGATTTTATTTTTAGTATAGACATTTTCATCATTCATTTTAATTAACAGAGTAGAGTTTGGAGAGTAACATACTACTTTTGATCTAGGAATAACATAATGTTCCTAAAAAATATTTTACTCGATTTTCAAATTTCCAAAGCCGGTGGCCATAAGCAGTCATATTTCCACGCGGGCATAGCCGCGAGTAAAGGCGTGTCCTTTATAATTTTGTGAGTGAATAATGTCTGTGAGTTACATGTAAAGCGCGCTAGTGACGCCCAAGTTTTAAATAGCTCTTTTCCTGTTACCACGAGCTTTATTACTTTTTGTTGTTTAAAACTTTGCTCAGCTTACATTTTAAATACCATTGAAATAAGAAATATAATGGTTTAGTTGTTAAGCGCGTTTGGAGCTCAAGCCGGGTCGCGGGTTCGGATCTTGTTGACGGAATAAAAATTCAGGTATTTAGCACGTAGACTGACATTATGACGTGACATATCCGACCATAGCTAATACTTAATTTTAAAAATTAAGTGCATAGTTCTATTGAGGATGTCATTAAAATTATTAATTCTTAGTAATATAGTCATAGTTTAATACATGTAATATAGTCAATGGTATGCTGAATTACGACTTACTCAAACTCGAAATCTCTAATTAACAATAATAATTGGAACTTGTTCAAACTTCTGTACGCTAAGTGAAGGGAACAATTCTAACGGAGTGCTTAAGCGTGTTAACTTTAAACTTGTATTGACAACAACTAAATACCAATACTTGTATAGTTAATACGGAGCTATTCCAATATTCTGATCAATGGTCAATAAGGGCAACTTATGAAAGTAAGAATTATAAATGGAAAAGATGGACTTGTCTCCGACACTTGTGAAATAAGTAGAGTTTATTTAAAGTTAGAGACTGGAATGATTATGTTGTCTTCTTATTTAAATCAGCATAATTTTATATTATTTTTAACTTAATTGTAAACCGTTAACCCCTCGTCCGTCCGTCACTTCAAAATATTTCTTCGTAGCTCTTCTCAGTTTCATGTGTCTCAGCTTAAAAAAACCGGTCAAGTGTGTGCGTGCAAAAATAACGTAATTATGAAAGTAAACCAGCTACAAAAGACCACGTAGTGCAACTAATATCGTGATGTAGACGACTTACAGCGCCATCTGTTATAAAAGACTAACTACAAGTAACTACTCAACCTATCAGACGTTATTCAGGAACTATTGAATATGCAGAAAACGCCACACATCAAATAGTGTTTGTCGTAGAATAATACGTCCTAAGCCGCAGCATCAGTCCATTGTGGAGCGGTGACAGGGGTCGGGGTTCATTTACATAGCTGGTAATTGAATCAGCTTCACTTGATTAGCTCCGAGCACGATTCGCCCATCCGACCCTAGCGTGTATGTAAATTGATAGAAATTTCGATATTCTAAATACCTGACCGCCGTTTCGCTGAACGAAACCATCATTCCGTTTCACATTCCCGTTTAATTACAATTAAGATTGTATCGAGCTATGAGTTGTGTTAAATTGTTTGTTATCGAAACTCGAGATCTTTATAGCGATGTTATAATAAACGTTTGTATAAAAATATATATTAAGAAAATTAAAGTATTTTACACGATATGCGATATCTTCGTATAATATGTACGTACTAAACTTAATTTACTAAAAATGTATTCCCTTAATCAAAGGAGCTATACCACGCTTTGAGTATGAGCGCGGCGGGGGGAGTTACCATGGCTACCAGTCGCGCTACTCTGTCAGTTGGCCGTCAACGCCGACGCGAGTCCTTTTAATTAAGAATACTTTCTTTCCCGTCTCTCGCCCCGTTCTACGTTCCTTGGGCACGGTACAGCAGTTGTAGTCAAGTAATAATTAAACTTAGGAAGGTAAAAACGGATGACAACTCGGCAGTCGGCACGTGATGAGATTCTACATTTAACACTAAACTGTTTTAATCTAGCGGATTACTTCCCATAAACACTTTTGTTTTTTTACAATATATTTTAAACAAAATATGAATATCCGTAAAATTCTAAACACGTGGCAACAGTGGGCGAGTACAGTCGCAACGTTATTGTTACTCAACAGAGGCTGCGATGTGACGGCAATTTGATTACAAGTTGCGATCACGACAGTACCAACTTGGTCTGTGGACGCTATAAAATACACTACAGACTATTTTAAACCACAGTCCTATTCAATCTGTGACTGTGAAATTGCGGCAGAATTCACATAGGTATAGCTTTTAAAATTCGAAGCGATCTACATTCTTAGAGATGTCTGATATCTGCATGAATTATTGAATCATTCGATCATATAACAGCGTTTAATAATATGAAGATAATCTTAACATCAGCCCCCTTGTTCATACAATTATTTAAACAGTGGTTAACTAATCAAGATTGACTGTTCCTTTCTGCCGTGGGACGCGTTCAATATTCTAGAAAAGGACGGCAAATCTTGATTTGTTAAACACTGTTTAAATATTTTTATGAATAAAATGGGGGTAGTACTGTAAACTAATAAATAATCTATTTCTCATTTGTATACCGTATTATTAAAAATAGCGCAAGTAATTTTGGATTTCTTTGCGACTTATAAAAGAATGCTAAAGAAAAAACTAATATCACTTATATTATGTAAAATATTTGTATGGTTCATTTTTATTTCGACTTTTTTGATCAAAAACGGTAATGTTACGAGGAAAGTTCTGGTAGATTGGTAATTCGATAATACTAATATATTCATGTATAAGTTGATTAATTGTGGTTTCATTATATTGTTTTATTGCTGTTGATTATAAATAAAGTGAATTATTCATATTACGATTGCAAATTAAGCTATTTGTGTCGCAAGGTTACTTGTTTGTAAAAGGGACACGTTCCTAGTTTATTAAAGAAATCGTCACAAATATTTGGGTGTTTAAAATAACAAAGGAAGGTAGATTTGTATTTCTGTTTGTACATTTTAAACTGCAGTTTATATAATATGATGAAAAAAAAAACAAAATTTGAATAAAGCCAAATAACCATTATAAGCTTTAAATGTAATATTTTACTTGCATACAAATTAATTGATACCAATACACTTTGTACATAAACGTCCTTTCACGTGTATTAAAAACATCATAATATTTTATAATTTGTTTACTAATAAACAGTATATAACGTACAAACATGGTCAGGGGAGAAACTAGTACAAAAAATAATTAAGAGTAGAGCAAAAGGTACAAATAAACTGGGCACTCTCGCCCCAATAAATATGGCGAGAGAGTATTTCCACAGTCATTGTAAAGAATATTAATGAAAGTGAAAAAAATAAAAGGTAGCTATTAAGTAATAAAAGAAATATTAAAAAATAAATTAGCTTAATGAAACAAAAATTTGTGTTTTATACCAGATGTTTCCAAACAAAATTACGACGCATATATTTTGAGCTCTCGAGGCTCATTTTAGGGATATTTCGTAAGTCATAATAAACGAGATTCATTGTATTTTAATAAGTATAAATAACATTTTAAAGAGAGTTTTTGACGCGTTTTAAAAATAAAATTCTTAGAGCCATTAGCGCGTTGCACTGCTCTGCGTTGCTTTGTCGCAACTATAGTGTGTATCTATACCACACCTGCGTCCACGCACGACATTGCACATGGGATCGCATAACATAACCGCAGTGTCTATACACTGCATTACCCTCCCTTCTGCTTCATCTCTTGTCCGTTGCTCCGTTAAAAAATCGAATGCGACGACGCAACGCATCAATGGGGTATGTAGAAAATATATGAAAAGCGTCGCAGCGTCGACACAACGACGACGCAAGGTGGTGCAGATCAACGCAACGCACCAATGGGGCTTAGCTCTTAATGAACCGAAATTTTTGAAACATACATAGAGAAGCATTGTAAAGGTTTTAATGATAATGTAATTCCTAAATCCTATTGAAATAATATACAATAGGTACAGTATAATCTATACTAATATTATAAATGGGAAAGAGGTTTTTTTTTTGGTTGGTTTATTGTTTTTTTTTTGGAGTTTTACAAACATATCAAGACTTCATAATTTAAGGTCCGTAATGATAGTCAACGCTTAGTACTTAAGAGCTTGATCAGAAATTCTGAGATGCTGTTTTCATTCATAAAGAGATCTTTACCAATAAAAAAAGCATTCGATTTGATTGTGCTCTTGGTATCAAGAGTCTCACTAGGGTACTTTTTCCATATATTATTTATATTAGCGGCCACTATTAGCCGCTCCCTATGTTTTCTTTTTTTTTCATAATTTAACTATTAAAAGAGTCATGAACGTTCAAAAACCTGAAAATTGCCAGATTTTTCGCTGTGTTCAAACATCCAGAAAACAAATTTGTCTAATAATATTAATATATAATATAAAAAAGGGAAAACATAGGGATACGGCTCAAGCCTTTCTTTGATTTTTATGAAAAAAAATGCAGTTGCCTCTATCACGCTCTGCGGCCTCCCCGGCTTGTGGTTAGAGACAAGATATTACAAATACATATTTTTCATTTCTCTAGCCGCTGGTGTATTCTCTTAAGTGCTGACTATAACTACGGGCCTAAGTCTTGAAATCGATTCAAGCGTTTCAATACTAAACTATCAAAATGTTGAATTCGTTTTAGATGGAGTTTCTTATCTTTAGTCACATAGGAAGAGATATGCGGTTCTTCTTAATTGTAACGACGTGAAAAATAAAAATCACGAAGAAAGTTGCGTACAAAATATCAAACGCCTAAAATGCGTAAAGACTTAATTTTTCAACTCACATACTCAGCCAATTAAAAGTAAGGAAATAGGATACTGGAAAACTTTTTTCTATTTCCTTTTGTTATTAGATAAGTTTTGGATAAAACTTTCTTTTCACGAGTACTAAGAAAAACTTAGGGCACTAAAAGATCAGCAGGTGTTCATTAAAGTAAAGAAATAAATAGTAATTAAAATCGTATTACCGAATGTCATTTCCAATAAGCCATTCGCAAAAACTGTCATGGAGGTACGGTGTTGCCAGCTATAAATCAATATGTAAAACCCGGTTCCGTGTGATTTGATCTGCTGCGAGATGGGTTCCGTCCCTAAAATTGTTGAGTTTTGTTAAGAAATCATACTAAAATTAATAAGTTGCTACTTTTCATTACATGCACAATGTGAATTTTTTAAATCAAAACGAACGTTCTGTTTAATTCAAAATTAATTCCTTCCTGACATTTTGTATAAATATTCCAAAAGGCATTGGGCTTATTATTAAGGTAGGTATCAACTATTATAAACTTACAACTTTTAAAAAATGGCTACTTTGGGCTGTTCCACTTATAAAACTAATCAAGAATAAAATTATAGTAAAAAGTTTGAAATAATAGGTATTTTTCCTCAATATTTTTCAAAATTTAAGCAAATACGAATTTTTAATCACAGAACCCTAAAAAGTGAAAAACTCTCACTCGACAAAAAAGTGAGGATATTATAAAAACACAATACATTTCACGCGCCATAAATCGGGTTGGTCGATGTTAAATATTCGTTAAGGATAACATTTGCGACCATTAATAATAATATCGAATACATTTCAATACCGGGAAGCTACAAATCAAGTACAAAATCGCGAGATCGTTCAGCCCAAATTTATCTCGAAAGGAAAATTGCCCAACGTCATGTTAAACCCTTTTTTATGATGCGAAGATAAACTCATATTTAGGGAAATTAAATAAAATAAATCGCACATCATATAATGTTTCAGGATAATTTTTAAGCCCCAGGGCTTATTTTTGGCTCCCAGTTAATCCCTATCGTAACATCTCTCAACCTTAGAAATATATCACGACTGTCCGAATAAAAATTTTAGACACTTTATGAATAAAAATATGCTACTTTCTAGAGGATAGTTACAACTCCGTTGCGCAAAAATTTTAGACTCTTTATGAATAAAAATATGCTACTTTCTAGAGGATAGTTACAACTCCGTTGCGCAAAAATTGGTTTATTGTGCGGGAACCGTACATTTTACCGGTTAAAAAGTATCTTATTTCCTTTCTCGCGACTCAAAGTGTTTTTAAAGTACCACACTACAATTCAGCAAAATCGTCTCAGTAGTTGTTAGGCTGTGAAACAGACTGACAGATATACAGACACACTTTCGCATTTGCAATATTAGTATGGATATTTAGGAGATTACTAATTTTATAAGACTACCCTAATACTATACATAAATTTACACTACGGGTCATCTTCTAGAACAATCAATAATATTACGAACCTTTAAATCAAACCAAGGGTAAGGAATACAATTAACGGGCAATTTCATTTGTATGATTATCGTGTCAAGTCAAAATATTGTAGTGTGCGTATTGTAGGTTAAGTAGCGTTTTATTTATTAAAAATATGTAAGATTAAATCATATTTTATAATAATATTGTTACTCCACGCTCCACCTCGACGTAAACTATGACTGGGGGAAATTCAATGCTTTTACATCTACGCGCCTTTCGTAAAAAGGGGTACAAAGTTTTCCGCTCACGTATGAATATATAGATTAACCAATTATATGTTATTGTGATAACTATAAGTAAAGAAGTTCGTTCGCCCCACGTTATATCAGAACCTTCACCGAGTAACCCCTAATATTGCGATCTAAATTACATACATGCTAGTTATTGTTACTAGCTTTTGCCCGTGGCTGCGTTCGCGTTAAAAAGTATTTTATACAAGCTCCCGACCCCTATTTTATCCTCTCGGAAGTGCATGCCTTCGCTTACCTGCACGCCAAATTTCAACCTAATCCGTCCAGTGGGTTGGGCTGAGGCCTGATAGATTAGTATGTCATATCGGTCAGTCATCAATCTGTCACCTTGGTACTTTATATATTAAGGGCCTGTTTTACCGTTTACTGTTAAAGTTAATGTCAGGCTATCCACAACTTTTTTGGCAAATACTCCATACAAAATCTGTAAAATAAAGTTGTATCTGTCAAATAAATAGACAATCTGTAAGCGGTGAAACAGGCCCTTAGACTAGCAGACCCAACAGACATTGTCCTGCTGATCTTGGTTTGTGAATCTGAACTATTTATCTCTTCTCAAATCCCTATATCTATTCTCAAATCCCTAAAAAAATACACAAAAAACTAATTAAAGTTGGTCCAGTTATTTGGGAGGAGTTCAGTGACAAACACACGTATTCAAGAATTATATTTAGATGTTGTTAAACCTACGCCTTTAAATGTATGTACTTATAATAAATAAAATATTACATCACTCCCCAGGAAAAGAAAACACATCCACTCGAAGATTAAAGTGACAAAGTCAAACGTGTAAAAAGCACTTCGACATTCCCGAAATCGCGTTGTACACAAAAAAGAGAAATGAAATATTCACAAACGCCTATATTAAAACAAGAGTAACATAAAATATTAAAGTTTTGCTAACATACGTGAAGTCGCGATACCTCCCTGATATTAAGTGGCTATAAATTCTGCGACGTCGGTCGGGATGATACGAAACGTTTCACTTTTAGCGTTTCAAGTAAAATATTATTATTTTTACGTTTCCCCGTCTCAGGGACCGGGTGAATATATTGCTTTAAGATTTTCAGGAAGGAAAGTGTTCGGTGTAACCCGAGAAAGCTTTCGGCTGCCGGGGTTTGGATATCACCAAGTGAGATATTCATTTTATCGCATTTATAATACGCAACTTTACAATGTGGTTTTGCTAAGAGTTGGATAATTGTTGATCGTCGTATGGTTACACGTTAGGTACAAATAAACTAGTAAAGATTTGGAACATCGTGAGTGATGTCGAATGGCTCGATACTGAGTATTAGGTAGGTACTAAATCCGAGCCCCTATTTCCATTGAGTAAACTGATCCTTTGATTCATTGAAAAGTCGGTGATTTAGAAAAATGATCCTTAAGGAAAAGTATCTAATAACTTTCAATTCCACTAAGTACATCTTTTTATAAAAGGAAATAAGCTAGCGTCATTTTTAGCGTACTCTTTTAGAGAAGCCTTAAGCGACACTCCTTTTCACTGATATCTAAAGGCTTGGACCTCGTTTCTATTGGTTCCACGAATGCTTTCACCGACCGCTTTCATTACAAGCGAAGATACTCAAAAACTCATTAACTTCTTTCAACGCAATAATGGGTACAGCGTGAACGAAAAAAGCAAATGTAATGAATGAATTATATTCATATACTTTGACGTGCTGCTCGTTTTGAGTGTCTGTCGTCTGCCGCTCGTTACGAAAACAAAACGCTAAACTTTTGCTAAAACGCAAAATATACAAACATTCAGTCGCGAGTAGGCACCGTTTATAATTGCGATGTAAAAACGAGGGATCCGCTCGTAGCAAGGAACATTTTAATTTTACCAATACAGAAACGTTTATTTGTTCACTGAATTTGCATAATGAGGATCTATTTCCAAAAAATAAAATGATACACAAAGCGAGCCGAGTTAAAGGAACATCGTATTTTCTCCTGGGGCAATATCACTTTACTTACACGGGTAACCTTTGTATATGTATAATGTAGTAGACCTTTCAAAACTCAACTCATATTTCCATATTTATTTGCACGAAAACGAGACATCGCTGCAGATTGTGTGTTCTCAAAATAAAGTTGTAATCATTTCCGTACAAAAAGGTTAAAATGAAACCTTTTCAAAATTATCTATATATTAACACTCGAGCCAAAAACTTTGTATCCCTTTTTACGAAAGATGTGTGGAGGTAAAAGCATGTAATTTTGCCTAGTTATATGGAGGAGGAACGTGAAATATCAGTATTATTGTAACATATACTTCAATCTTACATTTTTTTTATAAATAAAACGCTACAAAATTATGACTTGATAATCAGAAACGAAATACTTTTTTTGTTTGTAGTTTAAGTCTATTTTTTTATAATATAGCTAATGGCCTGATAACGAGACCTTTATGCAAAATTGAAGTCTTTGATTGAATTGAGAATTATGTATGGTTTTCAAACACTATGTCATAAATAAGTGAACACCTGCAATTACACACATCGCAATCAACCAACAAATCAATGTAACACCTGAAACACTCTGACATAATGACATAGAAACACAAGCGGACCTTCAGCTGCTATTCTATCAATGTCACATGGCCGGAGTAAAATCATCTATAAATTTATTTGAATTGAAAAGTAAATCCACAGATTCGAGTCACGGTCCGGGCGGGCGGCCGGGCCGGGTGTGCGCTCAGCAATTTGTCCCGCAGTATATCCATCAATTATAACGGATAACCCGGCTCGCCTCCGTCACTCACCCCGGCGAACGCAATAAAATATACCACTAATACTCCCATATGAAAGTTAGGATGTTTGTTACGATTTCACATCAGGGACGATACGTCCTATCACATCCCACGGGGTTGAGGACGCAGGGGACTAATAAGACCCGATTGATCTCACCTGTCCTTATACCAGGATCAAAGTTATCCTTGGCCGATTTATGCGAGGTGGATATTATTCTATAAAGGAAAATGAAACACGAAAACTGATAATATACATGATATCACAGAACGCTCACATGTTACAGCATAATATGAGTTAGTCGCTGGCTGGGTCCGGAGGTTCTGCTAATTAAGCAATTACTGGAGCAGCAGTATGCCAATTGGTACGTAATCTGATAGACAAAGTTACTCAGTGTCCACTGGCTCAGCTCGGACTGTTTAAACTTGAACAATGTTAAGATCTAAACCCTAACGGAATGATTAAGTTAATATGGCTGCTAAGTTCGCTCTAGAAACTTCCAAATCTAAGTTATAAAACTTAAACAATTATTTCGAAATCAGTCTCCAAATAATAATCAATTGTTAGTTTGTTTTGGATGAAGCTCTAAATTCAGACTAAGTCTGAGTCTATTAAATGTTATATTGTGATCTCTAGAAATATATTTTTATATATAATATTTAATTATCGCTTTGAATTTATGTTTGCACGACAAATTGGTATTTCGGCATGAAAAATGCGGCCTAATGAGCAGTTTTTTATTGTATCTCATCGTTAAACTTCTTGTGGCCTATATCTGGCGACCAACAACCCACATTTTGGACCCCAAATGAGATCCGGCGGTATTATGCTGAAATTCGTGGAACCTGCCAAATCATGGGCCGGAATGCAGAAAAAAACGCAGAAAAGTGTCGGTAGCACCTTACGTTGAATGTCCAACGGGCGGGACCTTCGTAATTTTCCTGCCTTGTTTTATCTAGCCGGCGAACAATGGAATTCATTTTGGGGGGTACAATGAATTTCGGCCGCGATTCACCGAAACACGACGCCATTAAACCTCCTGCTCGAATGGCGGCTCATTGTCAGCCTGATACCAACCAAACTACCCCCATTTATGACCATCAAATATGATATAGGAAAACAACGCATTAGTACCAAGAACAAGGGATTTGTTCGTATAAACGTTCTAAGAATATTGACCTAAATCACTTGTTATTGTGTGCTAAGTAAACAAAGTTTTTTTTTGCTTTTTAGGGTTCTGTACCCAAAAGATAGAAAACCCTAGGACACTGAGACCGGGTTTACCCGAAACTCGAAAGTCCGGGAAAACTCGGGTTTTGGGGATCGCAAAAAACCTGAGTTTGAAAAGTGTAAAGTGTTACTAAGAGTTTGAATTTCCTTTTTTTGACAGTTTTCTAAAATATATTTTTTTAAATATTTAAAATTTCGTTTACAAGTATTGTTTATTTTGATTTTTATTTGATTCATTGTATCTGATTGGTATCGAATTGAGCATTAATGACTGATTGATAAAATTTTGATAAATAATTTGAGCGAAAACAATAAAAAATGTGATAAAAGAAACTTTTTTATTTAAGCCATTTTTTTTATTTTCTCATTCGTTTACACAAAGTACTGGAGTTGCAGAAAAATGATATATAAAATATTAAAGTTCTGTTCATTTTAAATTTTAAAAAATCGAAAAAACTTGATAGGCCCCGGTTACCTGCGTAAAAAAATTTCCGCTCGCATATATATTTATAAATTTAAAAAATTATGTAATAAATGTGTATCTTAGAGACAATATTAAATATAGACAATGTTTGTATTAAGTATTTTAATGTTTTAATGTTAATGAATTAAATGACAAATTGTTTACTTATTTTATTTTAAATAGTATGAAATTTTACTGAATTAAATGACGAATAATTTACTTATTTTAAATAATATAAAAATTATCGCTATAAAACTATATTATTTCACTTATTTTTAAAGACCATGAGTTGTATTATTATTATGCTAATTATTTTGTATTAGTAGTGTAACCAAATGTTTATTTTATAAAGTCAAAGTATAACGTCTTTTTTTAGTATTGGCT
>JAOTAV010008775.1:0-28190 GCA_026546445.1 Cyclargus thomasi | reverse complement strand
ATCAGCCACCATCATGGTGAATATGGGACCTATTCGGAACAATACCCTATACAACAAAGCAAAAATTTTGAAAATCGATTCACAAACGGCGGAGCTATGGTTGAACATACATAAAAAAATAAAAAATAAAAAAAATAAAATATATATATCCACAGCCGAACATATAACCTCCTCGTTTTTTGGAAGTCGGTTAAAAAGAATCTGCTGAAGCCCGTGAAAAAATATATCTAATTCTAAATCTGCTGTGCCGTGGAGGCTGAAGTTTTTTTTTATTTTTCTCTTCTGATTTTATACTTAATTTTTTTTTATTTTATGTTTATTAATGCTTAAGCCAAAGAAAATATATTTATAAAAAGAGATGTAGTTAAAAAACAATGTAATATAATTATGATTATCTTTAAAAACAACCTGTTTATAAAAAAAAGAAAAGAGAAAAAGAAGATTGGAAATTAGAAATATTTTATCTCAGCCTCCACTGGTTTCAGCAGGTTGCTATTAATTCTTTCTCGAAGGATCAATTGGGCAGTTTTTATGTCTACGTAGTAACAATCTATTGTGTAGATAATATAGCAACATGAACTAGGACATAAAATTGTTTATAGCCACTAAGTTCCTTACGACTGGCTAACATGTTTATAGGTCGTAGGATACGAAGCTGAAAGATTTAAACCCGAAGGACTTGTGTTACAGGTACCAGACAGCTGAAATATATTTAATGCTTTTACACTATATACAAATTTTTTATATAATACACGTATTTAATGTACATCCATGACCAAGGAACATTTAAAAACTTTTTGTTCCGTCGTCGGCGGGATTCGAACCCGCGACCCTCGGCGTGAGCTACCAAAGCGCTCAACAACTTCGCCACAGTGGTCGTCACTGTAGCAAAGGGAGTTTAATATTCCTAATTAAAAAAAATATTATTACATATCTTCTAATCTTAATATGTACTAGCTGTTGCCCGCAACTACGTCCGCCTGAAACCTTATAAAATATCCCTTTTTACAACATTTTTTTATTACTGCTCGGCTCCTGATTTCTATTGGTTTATTTTGATATTGAACTAACCTACACAGAAATCATTTTTCAACTCCGGCAAGTAGTTCCTGAGATTCGCACGTAGAAACTAGTAGCTCCCCCCCCCCCTCCCCCTTCCTTTACGCGTGACGTACTTTATGGATGGTCCTCAAGTTGTTAACAAAATAAGAAACGATACTTAAGGGTAAGGTGTGAAGTGTGATGATGAGTAGCAGCACTGAAAATGAAAAAATTGTGATTTGTATACGCGATATACATTCAATCTTTATATAACCTTGACTTCTAAAGACACCACTTAGTAATTCTAATTTTGAATCGATGCTATAAGTATCATCAATCAAGCTAACAGAAACTTAGAGCGACTTAAGTTTATAGCGCACTCAAAGTAGTTATCGTTAAATCATTCACACACAGCATTCTCGCTACAATTAAATACAAAAAAAAGTATAAGTAATGACTTATACTTTTTTCTATTTGTTTTTTATTTTTATTTAAAATCATCGTTTAGTCCAACAATCTGAGTATCTACATATTGTACCTAGAACCGTAAAATTATATTAAAAAAATTATGTGACATAGAATGCTCTGGAAAACTCTATATCATTAACCTTGCGAGTCCTTCCCTTAAAAAGTTGCACTTTTTTGCTAGTTATATCCTTATGACAAAAATAATCCCCTCGAAGTATATGCATCTACAGATATCGAGGAACACAAAGGCTTCGGAAGAAGTGCGCGAGTAGAGTGGGGGAGCTGTGCACGCGGCGCCGGCCAGCGGTCGCTGAGACCGCCTTCGCTTGCTAGCTGCCCGAGGTGCCCGCATAGGACTTACTATGACGGTAAACATGAAAACAAACTGCTCGGACGCGACTGACAGCCCATACAAAAACGTCCGCGACTGACGTCAGACAAGGCCCATACGCAACATCTGCGACTTGCGCCTTATAGTTTTTCACAGTTCAATGTACAGTTATTACCTAGATCGCGGCTGTCAGTCGCGTCCGTAAGTCGCATCCGATCAGTATGTTTTATATAGAACTTCATTTCACTTAGCTGAATTTTGAGGTCTCAGGGCCTATTTCACCGCTTACTAATAAATGTCAGATAGGCTATCCGCAACTTCATTGACAGAATGTCCATACCTTATTCGTCAGATGTATTGTGGATAGCCTATCCGGGAGTCATTAGAAAGTGGTGGAACAGTGTATTTAAAACACACTAGGACAGAGTTACGTGGTCGAACATACAACACGGCCACAATTACTAGACAGTTGACCTTGATATAAAAAATGTAAAAAAAAACATAAGAAAATGTCCAAATACAGCAACAAAAAACTTGCTTAAATATCGATACCGATACAAGGCAACATTAGGCTAGTTTTCTTTTGCTGTTTTTAGACATTTTGTAATGTTTATTTATATTTCTTTATCAATGTCAACTGCCTAGTTAATGTGATCGTGTTGTTCGTTCCAACACATTCCTTTGAAATGAAAACACGATAAGAGCCGAATTAAAACGATAAGATTACGCGGCTGAATTTCATGATTTATGTTGCTATATAAAAAACATGGCAGCCAAAACGGTGCCGAACTTACGCCCGACGGAAGTTCTGCTATACGCTATAACATACGTAATTTAATCGATATGGCTTGTCATCCGTCATTTGAAATACATTGCATCCGCAATCATGCCGAACTTCAGCCCCGTAACTTCAGCCTTATGTGATTACTGAGTAGACACTCAATTAAGTAAAAAATTGTGTTAAATGAAATAGCGTTTAGGAATATTTTTTATTCTAAATCGAGAGAAAATCCTAATTCCTATTGGGCTAAATATCGCGCACTTCGCGTTGATGTCCTAATGAAGGCGCTCGCTGTAGGGTAACCGAGCCGTGCGCCCTCTTAATGCAGCAAGGCCTTGGATTACCTAACGAATGTGAAGAGGAGGGAATATTAATGATTATTAATTCTTTGTTCAAAAAAATCTATCGTTATTGGAAAACGATGAAGTCTAATTAGTTTTCTGATAAAATTAAAAATAAGTTATAAGCCTATATAAAGTAGACAAATATAGAGAAAGATTCTTCTACATTCGACAGTGAACGCGTTTCGCGTTTACTAGGTTCTTTTTTATATGGGATTCGTACATGTGACCGTGATCGCATCGCTAGGTGGCGCTGTACATGTCCCATATAAAATTTTATGTAAACGTGAAAAACGTTCACGATCGAATGTCAAAAAAAAATTCGCACTCGGCACTCTGTCGGCTGAATTTGACATAACCCGAGCAAATTACTTAGATTCACGATCTGTTGCTGTTTCAACTTCTCTGATTGTCCATATGTCCGTTTGCGTATTTCATGATATTTTATTATTATCTTTGTTTCAGCATTCATCCACGGACTCAAAGTGTAAATATTCGTTAAGTACTAGACTACGATGTCGTTTCTGAAATCTAAATATCAGTTATATTCTAATCTTTGCCGTTGTATCAATGGTTTAAAATTCTAGAATGTAGTCAAATGTTGAAAATAAAACTATGTGTTCTAGGTCGCCTACATTGTTGATACTTAAATTTCACTAGCCTGACCCCGAAATAGTTTGTAATTGTTGAAAATAGTAATAAATAAAAATAGTATGAAAATAAAAGTATGAGTGAAAATTTGGTCGAAATTAGTTAATACTAATTAATAGCATCTTGTAAATAGCATACGAATGTAATAATTAATAACATTTTGTATATAGAACTTAGTTACAAAAAATATATTATATAATATAAAATTCAATTATATATCGTAAAATATTTTTGTAATTGACGAAACTTTGTTATTGGACCAATTACGAAAGTCCTTTAAAGTAATGGTTTATTGAATATTAAAAGAAAATGTAATGGTGCTTTGGATCTGAAGATGTTGTTGAGAATAATAGCTGTGCGAGAACAAATGAAACCTAATTAGGACGAAAATATAATATATAATGCTTTAACTACACATTATATCTTCACTGGCAAGTGGCATTTCACATTTACCTTTTGAGCAGACTAAGATTATTCACCTAAGAATTCAATATTTTTTTAATAAGTGTACAGCAGATTAAATGTCAATTAATTATCATTTCTTTGCTCTTAGTTTTAGCCTAAGTTCTAAAGATATCATTATTATATTATCTTTCCGGGTATGTTTTGATTAAATACAATGTATTTAAACAAAATATTTCCTAAGTTAAGTTTGTTATTATCATAAACAGTGTGTGAAGAAGTGTGAAGGGGCGGCCGTTTTTCTTTTTAAGTTTTCTAATATAGAATTCCGCATTTGGACACCCTAATATATCGAATCAGTGGAAATACGCACACGTTCACTTTTCCCCGAATTTAACAAATTCAATACATTCTGGTATTCGAACGCGGAATAAAAAAGTACGTTTGTGGCCGGCCTAAAGTTCAAAAAATTTTTGACTTTCCTTAGATTTTTCATAAAATGGTTCTAAATTGGTATTTTTCAAAATTATCATATAAGAATTGAGCTAATTCTGTAATTCAAGGGATAGAAATTATTACAGGGATAATTCGAATGTAATTTTCTTACGTGTTATCTATGTTAAACGTCTACAATAATAAAAATAGAATAATATATATTATTATGGTTTTTTTACGATGCCAAGTTTTTTTTTTAACGAACATGTTTTCATGGAAGTTTATGCCATCTTATGAAGGTTGGAGACATTCCTATGTGACACTTTACAAGTTGGCGGCCTCCCTCTTTCATGCTCATAATATTATGTGTATGGCGTCATTTTATGAAACATCTGTTTTGTCTAGCGATCTACAAAAATGGATCTAAACGGATCTTAATCCATTCTTGTAGATGTGAATCTTCTATATAATATGAAAGCGAACTATTAGTATCTGACGAAATTCCAAAAACTACAAGAACTACTAAAGTGTAGTTTCAAATTTTGCATGCGGGTCCTCTTTAGGACTCTTTTAACCGACTTCCAAAAACGAGAAGGTTATATGTTTGGCTGTAAATGTTTTTTTTTTATTTTTTAGGGAAAGTTTGTATGAAAACACTATTAACACGGGCGAAACAGCAGGCGAAAGCTAGTTCTGTATCATATAAAGATTTGTTTCCGAAATACGTCCCAGTATACTGGCCAAAGCTCGTGACTTTAATCATACCGTTTAATGTTTATTGATAAGGTAGTTTCGAATACGGGTTTCGCATTACATTGTTCATTGACGTGTGGTATAACTCTATTGAGATGTCATTATTATTAACTAGATGTCCCGTGTCCACTACAATACCTCACTGAAACGAGATTCGACGTGTTCCGTCTAGAGTGTTGTAGCCAGCACCCTGATTAACGATTCGATTTCGCGAAAATTCACGCGAAAACTCCTGTCACTTTTAATATACGTTTGTGAAATTAGATCAAAACCGCACGGAATCTTGGTTTGGCTGTTTGCTTTCGAAATAAAATTTCAAAGATTAAAATGGTTAGGTTAACTACCATCCTTAGAAGATCCACTGACTGAGCACCGGCCAGTATACCATATAATTTGATGATTTATCAGCAGTTCCTTTCAGTAATTATTATATATTGTTATTTCGTCTAGTCGATCAACAGAAGGGCCGGACTTAAAGTGAAAAAAAATATTTTATTAATTCGATAAACGGATTAAATATAAATGTATATAGAAGTTAATATAGAGTTCTCTCTTAATGTATTTTTGTTTCAATTTTTTTGTAAATATTACAAATGTAAAATAACGTTGTTAGTGTAAATAGGAACCTACCCGAAGTTCTCGGTATTAATGTAATATGAATGTTTTTATTAATAAGCTGTGATCATTAAATCCGAATTCGTGAATATGAATTTTAATTACTTTATACCCATAACCTAAACTCTTTATTAAATTATTCGAATAAAAATCGCGGACACACTGTCCGTTATTTTTATTCGCACGATTTTTTCCACTACTTCTGTTATAAGAGACGCATTGGCAAAAAAAAATATGAAAAAAATCACGCGAATGAAATCCATTAAAATTTTAAATTCGCAGTGCGGACTTGCTCTAATGTCTTGTTTACACGTATTAAGTAGATAAGTAGGTAACTACATTTTAAGTTACTAATTGCGTGTAAACACAAAACTTAGTAGCAAGTTGCAAGTCGAAATTTAGTTTCTACTTACCCAGATAAATTGAAAATTTTCTATTTTTTCTATTAAGTTGGTAAGCGGGGCTTGTCACTTGACACATTTGGACAGGAACATGTCAGCACAATTTAGTTAAATTCACAATTGTAGCGGCGTATTCGGGTACAGTTTTTCATTGAGCTTCTTTTAATAGGTATTGCAATAATTTATTCCTCCAAAACCTCTTCAGTAACAAATTTAATGACAGAATTTACGACTTCTGTACGTTGTAGATCGTCCATCTTGAGCAACTAAAGAGCTTAACTAGGTACTTAAATACGTTTTTGGTCATACCTACACTTAAAATTAAGTAACTTAAAATTTAGGTACATACATATCTCCATAATACCTGTAAACAAGATATATTAAAGGAGTGCCCGCAGTCCGCACAGAAGATCTTTATCATATAATTTTTCACGGATTTTCTGCAAAAAAATCCGTGTTGCAACTTTGAGGACTAGCTGAAAAAAACGCAATGCGAACAGTCAAGTTTCAAACGATTTTTATTAAAACTTACATCGCTCAGAATAAATTATACCAACATCATTATTATATTTTTGTTAACATTTAATACGTCCCTGTGGCGCAGAGGATAGCGCGTTGGACTTCTAATCCAAAGGTCATGGGTTCGATCCCCATCAGGGATGACACGTCAAACTTTTGCTATCGATATTTGGATCCTAGATAATGTACCGCAAAGGCCCGTTGCTAAAACCGTACTTAATTACACCTCATTTTGTTTTTAATTTGAAGCAAACTTCAATATTTTTTATAAAGCAAATTGGAACATTGAGTTTTGGCATACATTTTAGTCATACTTAGGTACTTTAAAGTGTTTTTAAGAAAGTTGCCAACCACGTGGATAAATCTTTCTCAGATGATTTATCTAATATTATGATTTTAAATTCAATCACCAAAATTAACATGGCTGTATATAGTAGAAAGAATTTAGCTCCTATAAATATATTTTAGCAAAAATAGTATAATTTTTCATCACGTGATTCGGCAGGCTACATAAAATTTCTAACAAATCGCTTAACAATAATGCAAGTTTATCTCATAGATGAAGTATGGACAAAAAAGTTGTATTCAGGTAGGTAATTTAATTTGTCCACGACCCCTCTACGATCTAATCTGTCTACGAGTTGTAACTTGTAATAGACATGCTCGACGTAACCAGTAACTACGCAACGAGAAACTAAACTTTATATTGACCATACAATTTCCAGGAACTTCCCATTCACACGTCACTAATGTTGTGTAGGTACACAGAGAAAATATTATAGTTTATTGTGTGTGTGTATGTGTGTGTATGTGTAATTAATACCTACAGTCTTTAGGTATATTATATAATAACTCCCACACCGGTTTCGGTGACGGTGGCCGGTTTCATTGAAACTAGGCAGTATCACAGGAGCAATTTTATAGTGCCTAAGTGTGTGCGCAGTACATAAGAACACTCTCTCTTTCTTTACTCTCATCGCCCAGTAGGACGGATTACCGACACGACTGGCGTGAGATCAGGCCGACTTTTACATGATCCGACTTATGGATCATCTTACTTGTCAGGCATCAGCCTGCATTGCCCTAACCAAACTTGGAGATAACATGTTCCCAACGCGGGAATCGAACCCTCGACCTCCGAGTCAAGAGCAGAGCCACTAGACCACGGAGACGGTAACAGGTATAAGGTACATTACATTATAAACTTGCAGCATACATTATGCAGATTGCGTAACGCACTGCTAGCAAAATATCAAGGTAAATTTAAGAACACAATAAATAATAATACACAGGCTTCTATTAAAGAAAAAGGAAATGAATAGGTAAAAAGCAATCTGAGTTAGCAAAACTCTCCACGTACTTTTTTTGCATTGAAGTTTCCAAATTTAGATTCTAGTTCTCACGTCTTTAACAATCTTTTTAAAATCGTGAAAGTACTCCAGCCGTCGGCTAGATCGGATAAATATCACGGCCTCACAGGAAACAAGCGTGAAACAGCGTTGCGCTGTGTTTCGTCTAGTGAGAGAGTTACCAGAACCCAACTCTCTGTTGGGGTGGAAAAACCTCTCTCCCCCCCCCCCGATGAAAATATGATTCTTAGATACGGCAATGAATTTGAGATGAAACAGCGATCAGCTATTGATAGATTATAACACTGAAATTCTTAGTACTTAACAAATTTCAATGCGGGTTGGACGTGCGTGTAAACGCGCCCTAAAAGTCTACTATCGAAGACGAATTCCAACAATTTGGATTAGATTTGATTAAAAATATACAATCTCAGCACTTTAGATGTACTAAAATATTCTAAATTGTAATAATTATAAAGTCACGAAGGAAACGAAATTGTTTTAAAATTTAATATTTAGCTAGTTCAAAGTTTCGCTGGTTTCAAGAAACTTAAATAACTAGCAACATTTTCATCTCATCCACTGAGCAACGTAATAAGTTTGTTTGTGCCAAGATTTGTAGAAAACTTTCAGCTCAACTTGCGCTCCAATCAGTGCAGTAAGTATTATTTTTACGCAGTTATAAAAAGGGTTCTTAATGAATGATTTTTAGGGTTCCGTACTCAAAGGGTAAAAACGGGACCCTATTACTAATACTTCGATGTCTCTTCGTCTATCCGTCTGTCTGTCCGTCCGTCCGTCTGTCTCCAGGCTGTATCTCAAGAACAGTATGACTGTTCTTGAGATACAGCCTGGAGACAGCTGAAATTTTCACAGAATATGTATTTCTGTCGCCACTATAACAACAAAAACTAAAAAAAATTAAATATTTAAATGTGGCTCTAATACAACCAATATGTTTTCTTTATTTTCGTTCAATATTAAGATGCTTAATAATAATGATAAATTCGACGCGTTTGTCATCAGCGTAATAGCGGAGTAAGAAGGGTGCTTGCTCAAGTTCAAAGAAGCCATGGTTCAAATCCCACCAATGACTATGACTTTGTCTTATAAATTTTTAAGTATTCATAATTTTTTACTTTTTTATAAATTTAAAACTTTTTTTGCTATTAAAACTTTCAAAAATGCGTTTATCCATTTTTTTCTGTACTGGATTATCTTTGCGGGATAAATAGACAATAGTAGATCCTTTGTCCTTTCCCGGGCCTCGAAGTGACATACTTCAACTTTTTTTATATTCTATTATACCAGATTTTAGTAAAATCGTTCCAGTGGATTAAAATAGTGGTTTCAAAGACTTCGGGCCTGTTTCACCATTTACTAATTAAGTTTCTGTTAGGCTATCCACAACTTTTTGACAGATTTTCCATACAACATCTGTCCAATAAAGTTGTTGATAGACTATCTGTAAAGTGTGGAACAGGCTCTAAAACAAAGACAAAAGCATAGTACCCGGCAATAAAGATTGCATATCGACTCTAGCGTCGTAGACGTCAGCTAATTTCAGCTGCGTATGACCATAGAGAAATTATACCTAATAATAATAAAATAATTTGTCTATGGTATGACTTCATTTCTGTCCATTTCTAGTCACACTAAATACAAACAGTCCGATATCTATAAGCAGCTGTTACAACAATGACGGTGTGGTTCTTAGTATAATTTTTCTTAGTTAAATTTTTTAATCCCACATCAAAATCGTGAGGTTTTATACTAAACTTAAGCCCTCAACAGACATTTTCTTCTGATTGAGTCAACACACTTTGACATTGACGATCATAGAACACTCACTAAGGAGTAATTTCGAAAAAAAGAAGAAGAAAGGAGTTTTGGCTATTTTCCATCTTTTTTGGTTTTGGCGAGATTGGAAAAATTATTTTTAAGTGTTTTTGTATTTCTTCGCAAAATTTATTGTTTCGGGTTTTAGGGCATTATAGTGGTAGTATATCAACCATTTGATATCATTCACACTTGTGAGCAAGTGTAAGCAAGTGATACAACGTGCTATTTTATGTATCCCTCCAAAACTCCATTCGAAATTTTAGTAAAGCGTCTGCCACTTTACTAAATTGACTGACTTTACGCTTTGACCGACATTTTACCCTGACTTTGACTACAATTTAGACTTGACGATGTTATGTTACGTTGCTAAAAATATTATTAAAACAAAGAATTTGATTTCCCGCTTTTACTTGACACTGGCCATGGTTATATTGCCGTAGTGCCATATAAAGATAAAAAGACTTTTTTTTACCAGTTTACAACTTGTTTACAACTTTTGAACATAATTTAATTTTTTAATTTTGCTTTTACTACAAAATTTGGCTGTCGGTAACTTTCTTTCTGTCATGATATCATTTGTTGTGGTTTTACGAATAACAATAATATAAAGTTTTAATGCAATGGCAAAATACGTGTATAATGACTACAGGAATGTAGAGATTAGAAAACTTAACGCTGATGTTCTTTGTGACCTGATTGATATATTGGAAGTTGACAACGATTGGAAAAGGCTGATGTCTTTAATACCTAAAGATATAGAAAGTTTACATTTTGAACCAAAATATAATAGTGAACACATAAGGTAACCTTACAGTTTTGAATCAAACATATAAAAAGTTTTGAATTTCTTATCTAAATATTTTCTTGTTAGTCAACCAAAAAAATTGAGCTATGCTGAACCATCTATAGAAGTAACTTGCGGTGGTCAGCTTGGTACAAATTTATGCATAGTACCAGCCTATACATAACATTTTACGCAGTGGTTATATGTTAATCATACTCATCTGTATTTCCTGAAATCGCTGATTAAGTTCCGTAAAAACCTAGTTAGTTTCAAATTTATCGAAATAGACTGTATAAATGTCAATAAACTATTGACTATCTAGCAAAGAAAGAAGTGTTTATAAATAACTAAATCATAATAATTTTTTTTTTTTCTATTTAGATTGATAGAGGAACATGCTAAATGTACTAACCAGAAATGTACTGAAATCATGTTTGATGAGTGGGGCACATCAGGCCGAGTCAGGCCAACATTAAACACCCTTAAAAGAATTGTAATCCAGGCCCAAATGTTCAGAGCCGCTGATGAAATTGCAAGGCTATTAAAAGGTAAAAGTCAATAATTAAATTGTTGATAATCAGGGGCACCTCTAGGTTGTATGGAGCTCAAGTGCAAAGGATGTTGGTGCCCCCTAGGCCTGATCCCCAATGGGCTTAGCCGTCTCAGGGACCACTGAGGTGACCATGTGCATTACACATCCTGCACAATAGATTAAGCTACTACCCCCCTAGGGAGGGGTCTCCCTAATGTAGGCCTTAAAAGGTCCTAATAGCAATATTGCAAAGGAATCGCTGCAATTTATTTTAGTACATTTTATTAAAAAATCAAATAGTTTTGATAAAATAGTTACTACAAAACTGAATTGATCAAACAAAATAAATTGCTCTTAGCAATATTGCTAAGTGACCTTTTCAGGCCCGCTGATAATGACAGTATTCTATATAAACTAAAATGCTATTAATATTGCAGAACCATGCCCTATAAGACCAGAGATTGGCCCAGCAGCTCCTGTTACTGGTCTCACTATGATGTTGAATAACGAAAGCAGTATCAGAATGGATTCTGGAATGTGCAATGACCCAACAAAAGAAATGAAGTCTGCTAGTGATATGATAATGTTTTCAAATTCACTGCCACGAGTGTCAGAATCTATGAATATTCCAGACTTGTCTGCTTTGATTGGGGATGATATTTCTTTTAATAATGTGCAAAACTCTCAAAAAAATTCATCAAGAGACTCAAATGATCAATATCAATTCCAATATCAAACATCCTTTCCTAACATAAACATTTCTGGAGAAATAGACAGTGTTATTTTAAAAGATGTCAATTTAAGACACTTTCAATATGATGACCTGAAACAAATCACCAATAACTTTTGTGAAACTCCATCCTATGTCCCACATTTGACTGGCAAAATAGGCAGTGGTGGTTTTGGTGAGGTATACGTTGGAAAACATCCTCAATATGGCTTACTGGCCATTAAAAAAATTAAAAATAATTTGTCAACGAACTGTAAATCAGATATAGCAATGACTCTTTTTAATACTGAGGTAAAATGCCTTTCACAGTTTAAGCACAAAAATATTGTACCAATTTTTGGATTCTCCATAGACGGTCCTTCACCGTGTGTGGTGTGCGAGTATATTGATGGTGGATCTTTACATTACAACATAGCAGCCAAAATTCTCAATAAAGAGCAGAGATTTTCAATAATAGCGGGTACTGCTGAAGGACTGAAGTATTTGCATGCTGAGCATATGCTTGAAAATGGCAATTCCAATTCAGAAGGCTTACCGAAATCAGTAAAGAATTTTGTTCATGGCGATATAAAGAGTGCCAACATATTACTAACCCGAGACTGTGTACCGAAGGTAATCCCTATTAAACTTCATAATATTTATTTTTTTAATTCATTGCTTTCAATTTTTATGCTAACAATAACTTTTATTTTTTCAGCTATGTGATTTTGGTTTATCTAAGCAGTATGATACAACAACCTTCATCTCAACCCCTCAAGGTACAGAATCTTACATGGCTCATGAAATGTTGCATGGGACCATCACACAAAAAGGTGACATTTACAGTTTTGGGATTGTCCTACTAGAGTTACTCACAGGCTTGGAACCTATTGTCAAGAGAGATAGTGTCAGGTACAACATAAAAGATTACGTTGAAGAAAATATTACCAATAACAACATATTTGTTTTGTTGGACCCTGTCATTGGAGAATGGCCCAAAGCTAAGGAAATATTTGAACTGTGTCAATGGTGCCTACAATATGATCGTAAAAGTAGACCAACTATAACTGAAGTCTGTGATACTTTGTATGCTATGCAATGAAACAATGTGATTAAGTTAGTACCAAAAAGTGGTTAAAAATTAAAATATGTTATTTAATATAGATTGAGAGATATATGTGGTATCAACCATTTATGCCATATCATAATATTATTTTTATAAGCAAAATTAATTAAATAAAATTTTTAATTTATGTTTTAAACTTCGTATTTATTATTGATAACTTTTACCTTTTGGCAAAAATCAGCATCTTTATGCATTACATAATAATTAATATATAGGGTCATACTTAAGAGTTTGTATGTACCCCCTTACATAGAGTTTAAGAGCAGCGCTGAAAGCTAAAAAAATATGTTTGTGAAATGTATGAGCAAGATTGCCTGCGATATATGTTTGCCCATATGAACATAGGCGTATAAAGGGGATGTGGGCCGTGCCCACCCCAGAACGATCTCGTAAATACTTTTCATGCCGGAAATATGTATGGTTCCAGCGCAATATACGAATTTTTATATGTTACTGGTCAAAGCCACCGATAAGGTAATTACTTGTTCCAAAGCATAAGTCTAAAGGGTTAAGGGGCCAATGCTTATGAATTCAAATTTTTTTTTGTTTTTGATATGAGATTTCATTAAAGTGCCAGGAGACATTGGTGTAGCCTTCGTAATGGGGCCTTATGCAGGATTAAGAAAAGAAAGTGATATACTTTAGTTTAGTGTGTGCCTGTGTTCCTTCTATAAACTTAATTCTCTGTAAAAGTTGCAGCACTAAAAGCGAAAATAATTTTTGTGATTTGTATGGGCAAACTTATGTGGGCTTGCTAATATAAATCATTATTTTTATGTTCGTTTTAAAGGTTGTAACGCCTTAACGCCCAAACGAAGCGACCAATCGACTTGATTTTTGGCATAGACTTAGTTAAAATGATAAAGAGCTTTTTAGTCTTGGGAAAACTATCATGAGCCTCTAAGGTGCATTATAAGATTATTTGTCACACTTCTGAGATCTGTTAATCTGTCATATATTTGAAATTTTACATCTAAAAATTGAAACCACCCCAATATTTCAAATTCTGACATTCAATTTATAGAATTTGTAATGTGATCATACCACGTCTACCCCCTCCCCCCACCCCCCCCTCTCTACCTGAGACCGGCGCTATCCATCTTTATATACTCTTCTAGTTTTTTTCAATCAGTTAAACTGTTTGCTCGTTTGCCTCCTTATAAAGAAACATAAGCGAGTTCAACTCGCACTTGGGAACCTTTTTTACGATAGCGACCCTCCCTGCTGTATATGCGCACGTGTATAGGAGGAATATACTCGTAAAGTAATGAAACAAACAAAATTGTTATAAAATTAAATATTTAGCGAGTTCAGATTTGCTCTGGCTTCACGAAACTTTTTAATAACTAGCAGCATTTTCATCTCATTGTTAGTTTGCAGTGTTATAAGTTTGTGCCAAGATTTGTAGAAAACTTTCAGTACAGCTTGTGCTCCAATCAACGCATAAGCTACGAATTTTTAACCGAATTCAAATTATAAGGAGGTTCTATGATTTTAGAATGGCTAGTGCGGAAACATGTAAAGGCCGTTTCAGACGGTGTGACCTTTGTCCAGTTGATATACAAATGGACCATCTGTTGACCAGTTGGTTTGTCGGAACCAAGAAGTTTACAATCTAAGTCGGAACACACAATCTGTGAATCAACCGTCGCGCGGTCAACAGACTTCCACATGGTCCGTTTTCATATGTTGATGTGACTCACATCTGTCAGAATTTTGATTCCCACCGTCTTGGACGGCATTTAGTCTGCCGCCTCCGACCATTCTCGCTGTATCTTCGCAAGTTAGTAAAATGAGTATCCGTTATTCAAACGTGTTTATTATTCTTTAGCTGGGATTATTTCCTCTTTAGCAAATTGTCAAAATTTCGCATTTAAACATGCGGTTGCGGTTTTTCTGGTACTGATATAAAACTTTACAGGACATATAACGTTTTTTATTTAGTTTTATGCGACTGGAATAGCAATTGGAAAAAAAATTGATTTCCCAAAAATAGGGTTTTGTGTGATGCGACCTTTTGTTGCCGATGGATGAAATAATAATATATATGGACGCTTCATACCACGCCGGTTTGGCCCCGTGGTGGGTACCTGAATTACTTTTATACTATACACATATTTAACATTTTTATTATATGATACACATATTTAATACAAACTCACGACCCAGGAACTTTAAAATACTTTTGTTCCACCGGCGGGATTCTACCGAGGCTCAAACACTGCGTCACAGAGGACGAAATATCCGTTTACGGCGTTTAGTATCAAAATGTTTATAGCTCGATAAGTGAATAAGCCGTAAAGTTTAGTGTATAGTTTATGGCAGACGGCGAGTGAAGGGAAAATTAAATGATACTTGAAGTCCGTGTGTCATTAATTTTTCCCTTGGCGCCATTTGGTTAGGTTTACTGCCTAAAAGATTGACAGCTTTTGGTGTAATCGTCATACGACTCTAGGGATCTATAGCTACCTATAGGTAACGTGCAGAAAACAGAGGAGTATTCTGCCGTCATAAGGAAAAAGGGCGCATCTAACACTTTGTTTTTTAAGTATACTAGTGTTTTTTGTGCCGTTTCCGAATATATAACTCAATTAATATCAAAAATGTTAGATAGCATTTTTTCGTTATTGCTGCAGTATTATTTTTGGTGAATAATATGAATATTCTAATAAGCCCCCCTAGACAAGTGTCAAGCGAGTATCGTTTACGAAAATGCTTGGCGTGTTTTTGTGTGGGATTGACATAGGCGAACGAAAAGTCACGTGATCTAGTCGAGTTCCAATATATCAATCAAGCGAAGTGACTATTGTAACGTTAAACGATAGAAAACTGAAATTTTAAAAAATCAAATTTTAAATAACCAAAAAGTAAGATTTGGTACCAAGGTATACCACGGTTCCGAAGGTACTGGAAGAACTCGTGATTCCTGACAGATATGACTTTGGGGTTTTCGGTCTTATATTAAGAACTGAAAGCATATGCTACTACAATATAAAATATATTCATAATCATCATCACTGCAATTACACCAGGCACCATTCATTATGATTCTATTATATCTCAGAACACCTCAAAATTAATAGGGAAAAACGCGTTGGGAGATTTCAGCGCTGTTTTGAGAACCCAAAGTATACGCTACTAAGCAAATTATATCAATCATCATCATTAGTCAGTTTTAAAGCGCACAGGTATGTACCTCAGCCGCCGACACCGCCGATATTTGTCGACATTTTATCGGTGAGCTAGGTTGTTAGCTTCACTTACAAGATACGTGTGGCTTGTTTCACCGACAAGCCTGCAAGCGGCTAAGGTGTGCAGTAGAAGGCTTTACAGATAGTAACAAAAAAAAATATTTAATACTTTTTAGTTTCTTTTTTATTATTTTTGTTTTTTTTTCTATAGAAGTTGGTTTTAATTTTTTGTAAAAATAATAATTTGTACCTATACTTATTATTCTGGATATCATAATATAGCTACTTAAATTATAATAAAAAATATTGTTTCCTCCTAGTAAACTTTTGAACTTAAAATTAGTGAAAAAAGCTAAAAATATTCATTAATATACAGAATGCTCCATAAATTAATGATAATCCGAAAACAGGCAAAAGATTAAGTCATGTCAATTACCATAAAAAATCTTTGTCATGTATTTTTCAATTTATACGGATTTTTAAGTACTGAGATGACAAATATTACTTTTTCCATTTTTTTTAAATCGTAATCGTGATTAACATTTTTGTAGATCACTTTTGCATAATGGAAACATACTTGCTAGAATAACTTCTTTGTTCAAGAAAAAATATATTTTTTTAATTGGCTTTTCGCAGTATTATTTGCATTGATGAAAAACATTTTATTCAAAAAATTTAAAATCTACATTGTGTTCTCCCACATTACAAAATATTTATTTATTTTGTAAATATTTTGTAAGTTTTGTAAATTGACTCTATGCTGGCATGTGATAGTGATGACATTTTATGTTATGATAATGGCTTCTTGCAGTGTCGAGCAAATGCAGGGGCATTTGCTCGGCACACTTTCAATATTGCTGGTCTAACTACGAAGCATAATATTTAAAGGGTATTTCCCCTAATTCCAGAATGTGGGGAGCGAAATGAGGTATCGAGAATAGTTGGCGGTGGAGAGGCGGGCGTGGACGAGCTACCGTGGATGGTGAAGCTGATCTACTTCAAGCGCTTCTACTGTGGCGGGATGCTGATCAACGACAGATACGTGCTATCAGCAGCACATTGTGTTAAGGGGTAAGAGTAATTTCTTTTATTCGAACTACTCGGGTTCTTATGACTTTATTATATAAGATTTACATGGGTGCTGAGGACTTTGTTACATGAGACCCACTTGGGTTCTTATGACTTTGTTATAGTAAATCTACATGTTAGGAGCTAATGACTTTCTTACATTAGGCCTACTAGGGTTCTTATGATTTTGTTTCATTAGACTCACTTGGGTTTTTATATCTTCGTAACATGAGACCTACATGGGTTCTTATGACTTGGTTACATTAGACCTACTTGTGTTCTAAAATCTGTTATATTTAACCCACATGGGGTTATATGACTTTGTTACAATAGACCTATACTTGGGTTCTTATGACTTTGCTACTTTAAATCTCCTTCGGTTCTTATAACTTTGTAACAATAGGAACTTGGGTTCGTATGATGTCCTGCCGAAAATTTTTTAGAGGATGAAGTTTGAACGTGTGTCAAAGATGGCAAATTGATGTAGGATTGTAGTCTGTTACTCCTGTACCAAAAAACTTCCATATCTACGTCGTTAATGCAAATTATAATGAAATGAAACGCTCTTGTACCCGTATCGAAATTCCTTGTTAGGCATTAAAATACGATAATATATATCAAATTATGCTCACCCAAATATTTAAATCTTTAAAAATCGTACTAATAAGTAAAGTTCCATATTCCGATTCACTATTAACGTCACCATAAACGATCCATGTCGTTGTCGTAGGTTAGGTTTGAGATTATATCGCAACTTGTGTTTCCGCGTCTGGCAAAATAAAGTTTTTCTTTCACGAATTATCATATCGGCATAGATTACAATACAACGCAACGCTAATTGTTCTTGCAATATTTTTATGGTTCATAAAGTAGTTCGCTCGTTGCATGCTGTTTAAAGTATACTTTTAATTATTTCCGTATTTTCAAATAAACTGCCAATAAAATATGGATAAAATTCTTAGTAGTTACTAATTAGTTATATTAGTTATCATTTTTTATCTTCCTATTATAACTCTTTTATCTTACTACTAACTTTTGCCCGAAGCCTCGCCCGCATTAAGTATTACATGAAGTATTTTGGTACAAACTTTTAACTTCTAAAAACAACCCTCAGGGGTTGAATTTCGAAAAATCCCGCCGTACTGAGTATTTTTGTTTTATACAAAGATTCAACCCCCAAACGCAAGAAGGGTTTGGGAGTTAAATGTTTGTATAAAGCGGGCACCTACGTCCTAAAGAGAACCCGCATGCAAAGTTTGAAACTCTATATAGTAAAATAATATAGATATAGATTAAAAAGAGGAAAGATTTTTATTTTTCGTTATACCTTTGTATTTTGGTATATTTGCTTACCCACTCAAAAAGTACTGATCCGATTTCAAAAATTCTTTTACCGTTAAATTGATGCATTATCATAAAGTGACACAGGCTATACTAATATCTATAGTATCAGCCAAGTACGAGTTGGACCCACGTATGAAGAGTTCCGTATACAGGCAGGGTGTTATTATGACTAGGATATAGGAAACTTTTTAATCCGTTAAAATTTTCCCGCAGGACGACTCATTCTCACGCAGGAAATGCCGCGGATAAATACTAGTTAGATATTTTTTATATTTAATTGTGATTATAAATATTATTAAAGAAGATATGTTGGGTTAGGTTTTATGTGTGGAAAAGCTTGATTAATTCTTGTAGAGTTGTATCGTACTATTTAAAACCAGGCTAATTTATTACGTTTGTCAGATATCTAACAGGATAATTAAGGCTAATATAATTTTTATTCATTCGATAAGTCTTATATGGGTTAACGATAATGACAGTGTTCTTAGAATCTGCGTCTCTAAAACGAAATCATGTTTTTCCAAACGAAAATATTCGTCACGTTTCCTCGACTTATGCAAATCGGAGGACATTAAGGGCAAAACTAAATGATTTTTCGATATGCACGCGGTTTTAGTGTCGTCAATCATTAAAACGAGTTCGATAAAGGATAACAAACGAAGAAGCTTTGTCAAATTTCGTGAATTCTGATTGCCCAGTACGTTAACCCGAAAACCGGACCCGGCTCGCCTAAAACAAAAGTTCAATATCCTGGGTAAACGTCCATATTTGATGTCCGTGTGTTTCGTTATAATTTATTTGATAAGTGATACTTATACTGTAGGCATTTCAAGCAACGGTAACAGTTTTATAAGTATCAAGAGACTATGACGCATTTCTCTAAAATTTGGTGACGGTCACGTCAAAAATTTTATACTGTAGTGAGACATTTTTTGTCAAAAGCCAGTGATAGATCTTGCTTGTGAACTCTTTATTTTGTTTTTTAAAGACCAGTTTGAAAATAAAACTAATAAATTGAAATTTCTATTAGATTGAACGAGGTTTTTATTATTTTTTATGAGATCAGAATTAGCATCAAAAGTTAGGTTTGTTAATACATAATATTATGACTCTCTTATTGCTTCTTTAGGATCTTGTAAAGTTAATACAAATAACGAAAGAATATACTGTAGTTCCTTGCCGGAAAAGCTTGCTATGTCTTTGTCCTATAACCAAATAAGGATGAGGCCTAAACGACTCGTTTTAAAATGCACAAGTGAAAGCGCTAAGTGCCATTACATTCAACACCGAAAATATTTTGACACTTTCGCGCTGTACTAATACAAACTTGCTTCAAACCACTCCTTACCGTATGTTGTGAGAAATTGAATGCCTATGGTGTAACAAGCTAAAGAAGCTATTGTCATTGTAATTCTTAAAAATGAAACTAGAGTAATTTTAGCTTGCTTTCTTTCTTTTTCTTTTCGAGGACATTCTGCACTTAACGGGTTGTTCATGTGCCACAGCTCTGTATCTGGACCGGCAACGCACTCTTCGGATGTCATGAGTGTCTATGGGTGACGGCAGTTGCTTTCCACCAGGAAACCCGTTTGCACGCTTGCCCCCTAAATATCCATAAAAAAACATAGAACAGAAAAGCATCAATGAACCAATATATTATACATTTTCAGGTTCATGTGGTTCATGATTAAGGTGACGTTTGGCGAGCTGAATCGCTGCAACGCAACGGTACGTCCGGAGACGAGATTCGTGATAAGGGTCATCACACACAACTTCACTATGTCTAATTTCGATAACGACATAGCCCTGCTGCGGCTCAACGAGAGAGTCACTATGTCAGTCGCCATCAAGCCCATTTGCTTGCCTACTAACGATGGTAAGAGTTATCCATCTGCCGTCATCAAGCCTAAATGCCCTTAATCAACATTTAGTCGATTTTGATATTTTGATGCCATCATGATGAGAAAAAAAGCTCTATAGACGTGTATTCGCAAAATTTTTTGTCGCTTTTATAGTCATCAAGCTATTTAAAAAATGTTGCGTTTTTTGCTCAATAACTCAAAAAGTACTAATAATGCGATAGTTTCACAAACCAATTATTATCGTTTTAACTATTTAGTATGGAGATACTTTGAGTCCCAAAAACCTACATAAAATACTTTAACACCGATATATTTTTGGAAATAAAAAAAAATATACTTTTTCCTGTGCAATAAATGAATTTTGGCGCAACGGAGTTGAAGGCATCATCTTGTCTATTTATTTTAAGTTATTATTGCACCGGGTAGAAAATCATCTTTGTGTCAATAAACAAATGATAATAATTAATTTACCTATACTACAGATAGTGAATCTTAGTAATTTGCTCGTGCTATATCCATCCATGTCCTAGGATATCACGACTAACATTGGTTAAATATAGGAACCGACCAAATGGCTCGTAATTCCGCGCTTTGTCAAAAAAAAAAAACATTTACCTTAGAATCAGTTATTTATAAAATGCAGAGCAGTTGTTTGTTTAGGAAAATTTTTATTCAGGGATTTTATGTGACCCTTACGTAGCTTACAAAAACTTTGTTCTCTATTTTATTGTGGTATAAGTTATAATAGTGTAAAATAAAAAAAAAAGTTTTCACAATTTAAGTCCGTGGATTACTATCAGGTAGGTCATATATCGCATGCATTATTGTGATATCTATTTTCTCTACATTTTGTATTTCGATGACAATATCGCTACGGTGTGTACTAAATTGACGAAGACTAAATTGTCATTCTAACACCAAATGTACTCTAAACGTATATCCCAACAACGTGTTATGGTCAAAATCACAATAACGTGCGATTTCTGTAAACATATTGTAATGCGTGTTCTAGGAAATTATTTAGAATCTACGATGTTGAGGTAAATATTGTCACTCACACGATAAACAACAAAAAAGTCAAAAAATTTATACGATATCAAACAATGACTCATCGAATACCTAAAAGTATTCACGATCCTTTGCATTATCCAAACATTAACATTGTTTTCCTTTCAGGGCCTGTTTTAGCTATTGCCTTCAAGTTTCGGATAGGTTATCCACAATTTATTTTGAGAAACAGTAGTATCTATCAAAACAAACAAACCCCCAAAGTTTTTCTCTATGTGTCGTTATAAGTTATATATTGCAAAAAAATGATCGCATTGTCTCATCTTTCACAGCTGATCTCTACGTAGGAGTAAAAGGGATAGCTGCAGGCTGGGGCACTCTGACCGAAGAAGGCAAAGTCTCCTGCACTCTACAGGAAGTGGAAGTACCGGTGCTAAGCAATAAAGAGTGTAGAAACACAAAATACACGTCCGCCATGATAACAGACAACATGCTCTGTGCAGGCTACCCGAAAACTGGACAGAAAGATTCGTGTCAGGTAAAGATACAGTTATTCTTGTATACCATTAATGAATTATTCAGAACGAGAACGGTAACGTGCGACACTTTGGCATTATTTTGCTTAAAGAAGGTCATTGTTGGAGCACTTTATAATGATGATAATAATAATGGATTTATTAATAGGCCTAGCCAAAATATACAAAGAGAGGGTAGATGTTTTTAAGGATAATTAAAATACTTAATTTCGCAGAGGTATAGTTTTCTTAGAATTATATTATCGCTGACTGTTATTGCCTGTGAGATTTATGTATAAAATTCTCGTTTCACGTTGTTAATTACCTTTCACAGCCGAAACACGCCTTTAACGATTTTTACCAAATTAAATTAAATACACTCAGAATCGGCTAAAACCTATTTTTCATATCCCTAAGTGATGAGGACTGCCTAGAAATAATTTGTATAGCCAAGCGACGTTTGCCAATATTTTTTTATATAATGGCTACGATGAAATATTAATAAGTTGCACAGATCCCTTCAAAATTGAAGAAAATAATGACACAAAACAACTTACATCAAAATCGTACTGAAAAATAAAATTTAGCTTATTGAGATAAAGCTGCCAACCGTACAAAAGTTAAAATCGCGTTCTCGAAGTAACTTGAACTGCTCCTAATAGCGCTTAAGCGCGGTAAATATTTGATCGAAGTATATTGGTAAAAAGTTTTTCTGTTTTTTTAAGTGCTGGAATGGTATGTTCATTAGATATAAAAAACGCGATTTTTTTTCTGATTAAAAAAATGACACGCAATGTTATTGTTATAAAATATTTATAACTTTCTATTATTTTCAGGGCGACAGTGGCGGTCCTCTTATTACTGAGAGAAAGCAAGACAAACGCTATGAGTTAATAGGTAATAAATATTCATTTATTTATATTCGGTGTCTATGTCATATGCTGGTCGTAATATGTATTGGATACGTTACATACATCATTATGTAATAATGTAATTAGTAAGTTCGAGTAGAAAGTTCTCATTTAGGCAAATTTAACGAGAATAAAACATAAAATGTTTATAGGTTCCGTCATTTTATTGTGTTTCCTGCTTTTAAGCGTGCATTTTAAATTGTTGGAGAAAAAAAAAACAATTTTTTTATCATTCCATTAAACTTGAATAGCAATATTTGCAGCTAATTTTTTATTGATAAATTAAAATAGCAACGCACTGTGAAGGTAACGTATCATAGATTATGTGAACATAACGTCCATTTACTATTATTTTGGAGAAAACTTTAAACAAAATCCTATGTATATAATATTGTCCACTAAATGCAATAAAGGTAAACCTATTATTGATAACTTGGCTTCGTAACTTTTACTAGTATGTACCTCAATACTATCAGAAAATTTGTTTCGTTGGCAGGCTATGTCGAAACTAATCAACAGATTACAACAGACACAATTGACTTTATATTGTATCAAATGACGTAGGTCTATCAACTAGGAGCCGATCTCTTCGATGGTAAATAAACTTACTTGGATATTAAAATAATTTCAGGTGTTGTCTCCTGGGGCAACGGCTGTGCTCGGATTGGCTACCCGGGGGTCTATACCAGAGTGACCAGATACCTGAACTGGATTAGAGAAAACACGAAGGATGCTTGCTACTGTACTGAATAAGCAAGCGACCAACCAATCTTAATAAAAAGCTTGTAAACGTACACTGGTACGTAATTTCAACAACTTTTAGTCAAGACGTTAGAAATAAAGATGTTTATCCTATAGAACTTAACTACCTACAATGTCTTAAAATATGAATAACAAATTCTGATATAGATCTCATAATTTATGAAACAAGATTTAAAAAATGTTTTTTTTTTCTATTTATATATTTTTTTTATAAAATAAATTTTACCGCTTCTCGAATACCTTTAAACGTAACGAAAAGTTAAATTATGTGTATATTATACTTTATTGTTAATGGTATAAGTATAGTAATGAATCTTTTGTTAAATGTACAAAAACCGTTGGTTTGTTGTATGTTTATAAAAACAATCAATTTGTATTATATATATACTAGTATAAGACAAAAGGTAAATTTTTTATGCCATAATATAAAATAAGTAACTATTTTAAAATATTTCATATTTTGTCCTAAAAGTGAAGTATCTAAGAATTTAATTAAAGTATGTGTTTAATATCGGATTTTATTAAGCATCCTGCGAAGAATTCTACATAATATTGATATCTTATTAATGATGGCTCGTCTGGATAATGTCAAAGCGCATGTTTTATTTTATAATTGATTTGTTGACAGTTTTCAACCTTGCGCTGGCGCGGCACTAAGTGGAGTATTTTGTTTGTTTTTTGTGTGGATTATACAAATACTACGTAATTTTCGTTTTGTGTATTGTTTAGCGTGTGTGTTAAAAAGAAATCGAAAGAATCGTTCAACGATGCAGCATTCCTCAGGGTGCCGATATTCATATTCTGGTTTCCAATCATCAGTCACTATTATGGTGAACATGCTTTGAATAAGTATCCGGTAGAAGATCAGTCAGCGTCCCACTGAAAGGGATAGAAAAAAGGACATGTAGAAAATTAAGGTGACCAGTATTAAGAGATTTTAAAAAATTACCCTAGTATTTCATTTAAACTAGTTACTCTCCGCAAATACTCTAGTATTTAATTAAAACTCTTATAAGTACACAATATAAAATATTACCCTACTATTTCATTTCATCACCGCCGGCCACGTATATTCCAGGCTTTTTTTAACCAACTTCCAAAAACGAGGAGGTTATATGTTCGGCTGTGGATATATATTTTTTTATGTATGTTCAACCATAGATCCGCGGTCTTTGAACCAATTTTCAAAATTTTTTCTTTGTTGTAAAATGTATTGTTTCGAATAGGTCCCATATTTACCATAGTGGTGACTGATGATGGAAACCATGAGTAATCGAGGAAACTCCTCAAAATTTGTATGGAAACATGTAGTGCTTTTAGTTTTCATAGAAGCGTCTCAGGTATATGTTACCAAAAAGTATGATTTGGTACCAAGGTATAACATGGTTCCGAAGGTACTGAGAGAACTCATGATTCCTTACAGATAGGACTTTAAGGTTTCCGGCCTTGTTTAAAGAACTGAAAGTATACTACAATTTAAAATTTATTCATAATTTGTCAGTTTTAAAGCGCACTTTATACCTTAGCCGCTGACGCCGCCTATATTTGTCGGCATTTTGTCATGTTTGTCATACGTGTCGTCGGAACCAGCCTGCTGGCGGCTAAGGTGTTTAGAGGAACGTTTTACAAATAGTAACATAATATGTACGTAGAACGAACAAGATAATACAGTAATAACAGATTTATATTCAAAACTACTTATACCTCGCGGCGATACCCGTGGCTTAGTCGAGATTAAAAAGAACTCAATGTGCTAATTCAAGACACCGGCTAGCTCCATGCCAAATTTAATCGAATTCGTTCAGTCGTTTAAACGTAAAGAAGTAACAAACATCACACTCTCAAACTCACAAATCCACAAACATACAAACTTTTGAATTTGTAATATTAGCCGTGGGAGAGCCATGCTTCGGCACGAATGAGCCAAAGTTTCGACGGCCTTACAGAAAAACTGTTGTGAAACGGCGTTGAGCTGTGTTTCGTCCAGTAAGTAAGTTTACCTATGACCCAACTTTCCGAATCTTTATTCCCATTCCTAGGCGCGTGTGCTCCATACTGTCTGAAAAGCAGTTCGTTGCTTGCCATATGAAATTGGAGTCTCGTTTCTACAGAAGTCCCTTTTACGAATGAAAAATTTAGTTATTAGTACAATTAAATCCGACGGACGTTGCTCTGCCGGTCTTTTACACTGTGGCTAAGTACCTCGCTGAACACTCATTGGAATACCGGCCGGCAATGCACATGCTACTCTTCGGATGTTATGGCGACGGTAGTTGATTTCCATCAGGTTAACCGTTTACTCCCTTGCTCCTTAAAAACATAAAAAATGTATCATGCCTCTGTAGGCATTTTTTCGGTGAGGCATCAGCCTATTTCCGTACACAATCTTCACAATTTTGAAGTCGGTACTAGTCAAAAATTTAAATTTAGACAAATCATGACATGTTAGCTGGTACTGAATTTAAAATAATGAAGGTTGTGTACGGAAATAGGCTGATGCCTCACCAATTTTCTGAAACAGGCACTATTAAAGATTTTTTTTTCAATCTTTCACACTTTTCTGTCTAAAGATGTTTATTTTTATTGTTTTTAGTTTTTTTGGAAGTTTTAATTTTTTGTTAAAAATAATAATTCATAAAAAGAATTTGATTTTGATAGCTCATTAGCATCATTTTATGCAAATTTAATTTTATGGCGTTTGTTAGAGCCTGGGTAAAATATATTTTGTAGTTTTTTTTTTGAAAAAAATCCCGTTCTTGAACAACAAAAAATTTGGGACCCAAAAAGTTGAGCCAAATTTAATAAAGCCAAAGGTTATGTTTTTATTAACACCCGACAAAATTTTAACAACTTAAAAAAAATAGCAACACAATATCACAAATTGCTCATCAAAAATAAAAAGGTATCATCTCCCTTGCAAGTCTCAACCCAGAGTACTCCAAAACTGAGAGATCTCCAGCCCATTCAATGCAACTTTTCAATGGAGAGCCTTCCATGTTTTAACTGCCAGGGGATAAGGGGAACTAAAAGAATGCCAACCGCAAATCGCAAAGGATTATCATTCTTCAGACCTTCGCTATTCCGCTCTTGCAGGTTATAGTTACTGCTCTTCAGATTGATGGAAGCTCGCCATGGTAGACGATTTTAAGTTAAATTTTATCAATTAAGGCCGCCCCTTTGCTTTATTCCCAACCTAGTTTTTCTTTCTCTAATGTATGTATACGAGTGTATATGTATGTATAAGCAAATAAGGAAATTAATAAATAAATAAATTCTTATCATAATTAACACCTTCATAATACTGGTACTCAATGGCTTAGCTGAAGCTATGGTTTTTGAAGGGAAAATAATCAAATTTAGTGCTGTATTTTCCAATTAATTGTATCACATGAGATCACCTTACAGATGCAATTCTGAAGATTAGTACGTACGTAGTGGTACGTTCAATATTTAATTATCAGTTAACAACTGAAGACATAAGTGGAAGAAGCATATATAAAAGTTACTCAAAACTCGATTTAAAATTTTTTAATTCCGGCTTACGTGATAGGTAAAAAAATCATATTTATAATTAAAAAAAATCTAAAACGACATGCTTTTTACTTTTTAACACCATATATTTTAGTCTTTTTTACAAAACTATTCATACAATTAATGAACTTAAAAAAATGCGTACTTAATTGGTTGAAAATTTTTGAAAGCTTATACAAAAAAAGTATAATGAGTACTCATCCATATCCATTACAAGCGTAACTCACCGGAATAAAAACAAATTTAAAGACCTTACTTTATTTTGGTGATATGCCCCACTAAGCACTCTTTTTTCTAAGACTTCTTTATTACTTCCGACACTTAATTAATTAAAACAAAATAGTTCTAATTGATGACCGCAATTTCGTTGCGCGAAAGTTTTATATCACGGGAACCGTACATTTTCCTGGGATATTTACTATAAAACCAGCTTTGCCAATTGGTCTATGAATTCACCGACATTCATAGATCAGTTGACAAAGCTTTTTACAAACCTTTAATCTATGATCACGACTTGACAAGCGTTCCGTTAAACCCAAAATGGCGGTTGACATATCATTCCCGAATTAAATTAACACTTAATTCGCTGATCAAATTAACGTACTTAATAATGCTTCCAGCAAGCCAAACCGTACTTGTTTAACAGGCGATTAGTTAATTTTAGCGTTGATCAACCTTTCAGAAACCGGGTGTAAATAACTAAAATATTTCAATTTTTTGATTCTATATAAATATATTATTGGCAATAAATCATTTAATAGCTAAAAGCTTAGAACTATATGATTTTGATACTTGATCATGAGTATTATAACGTTTACAATTATTGCGTATTACGTATATATTAATAATAATAATAATAATAATATCTATGGACGCTTCACACCACGTCAGTCTGGCCCTGTGCTAAGTACCCGAGGG
>JAOTAV010008765.1:0-28219 GCA_026546445.1 Cyclargus thomasi | reverse complement strand
AAAAGTATATAAAATATACATAAATAAAAAAGTTCACCGATATGATAAAAAACCGAGCATTTGTTGAAATTTACCCAGTACTGTCTGTTAGTGCCTTTTGGGAATTGGCCAAAGCTTCAACATAAACCGTCATCAATCTTAATAACTTCGAAGTCGGTACCAGCAATTTCTTATATTCTTGACATCTCTTGGACCACATCATCATATGACCACTTTTGTAAAACTAGGATCAAACTGCAGCTATACCTTTATACAACAACGAAAAATTTTCAAAATCGGTCGACAAACGGCGGAGTAATTCGCGAACAAACATAAAGAAAAGAACATATATGATACGGTCGAAATGAGTAACCTTCTCCTTTTTTGGAAATCGGTTAAAAACATGAAATATATATCGTGTAGGAGGCCATTTTGAGCCCCAGAAACGGTGCACCTAAAATCAGGATTAAGACATTCCCATAGTAACTTAGTATTTAAAAGCTTGCTATTCTCATAAAGTACCATCGCAGGAATTGACACAATCAATTCTATGTAATTTGTCGACTGTCGAATGGTTTTGACAAACTTATATCCGCAATCTGGCTAAAACTTTCCTGTTAATACATAAGAATATTTTACATTTATTAGTCAAATAACACGCGTACACACAAGCTCATTGACATTATCGAAAACACGCAGTATCTTTGCCACAAATTCTGAAGCGAACTTCGACAATTGGTTATGTGAAGTGACGAATTAACCGGAGCGATTGAGGCTTTGGCATTAGCTGTCGGTGCGTTAGAAGAGCAATTTGCCTCTATTTGCTGTAATAACAGACCTGCATAGCTGCATAATGAGCCCATCCTCAATACATCTAAACATTATGTGCTGCTCTGTATCGTGTGTAGCGTGGTTTGGATTAAATTGAAGAGAACTTGATCATCTGTCAATTGAGCAATGGCTGAAAGTGGAAAATACTTCAAAGACGCGGCAGACGGCAGTAGGTATCTTATATCTACTAGAGGTCGCCCTGTGGTCGAAATTCGACCATAATAAAGTAAATAAAGAAATAAATATTCAAATCTATTGCTATAAAAAAACTATAATATAATCTCACTTCAATCACAGACTTCATTTAAGCATAAAAGCCCCGTTACCAGGCCATTAAATTTTATTTTAAAAATCTCAGACTTCAACCATAAATGTGTTATTTTAAAATATGCCTTAATCTTGCATATTTTTAATAAATAAAACGCTACGCACATAACACGCACACTACAATATTTTGACATAATATGTAGATTATCGTAAATGATTATATCGTGTCACGTCAAAATATTGTAGTAAGCGTGTTGTTGTGTGCGTAGCGTTTTATTTATTAAAAATGAGCAAGATTAACGCATAATGTTTTTAAAAAATTGTTATTCCACGCTCCTTCACCATATCAACTGCTAACCCAATTTTACTAAAGTTTATATTTTACTTTAAGTCCCAAGAAAGCATCGGATATTTTGAAAAAAAAATGATCAGTCCGTAAATGATAGACTGAACTGATGCCAGAATTGACGTGTGACCTCCATCTTTGTAATAAGTCATGCCCATGATAGCATAACGTATTTTCACTCTGTTGAGTCAGCAACTACCCAATCTCACACTATTAATAAAGATTTGTTTTGTATGTTTGCTACGAATAAACTCAATAAATACTGAGCAGATTTCAAAAATTCTATCGCCGCTAGATACTACAGTATCACAGAGTGACAAATTATATAGACTATAAAATATCTAGAAAATCTGCTAAGAGCGAGTTGGACTTACGTATAAATGACTCCGTATACAGGCAGAGTATTAGTTGACTTAGAATACAGGAAATTAACTCCGATGAATTTCTCCCGTAGCATTATTCCTACGCGGGCAAAATTTACTTCGTACCAGATTTACAGTGACGTACAAGATATATAAGGTGCAAGCCGGCAAAATGCCACGGGCCGGAACGAGCCCCCCATCCTCTAGATAATATCCGCTTGACGTATTTTTGTATTTGATTAAGATAGTGGAACGAAAGCGAATTTGCCACGGGCCTCGAACGGTATAGTTACGCCACTGCGAATTTACCTAAGTCTAGTTATTTTAGAAACTGAAAAATATTAAAAACACACAATGACATAATATTTACATGCAATTTAGGAGCTGCTTAAACAAAACAAGGCGAGTGACCTAGTGGAACGAATGCGTTACCTAAACATGTGTTTTGAGCACTAGCACACCTCATCATTTACTGCGTTACGGGTGCAATGATTATAGTAATCTACTCATGAGGGAACTACACACTCGTTGGTAGTCCTCATACAGGGTGATAAAACTTTCACACTCAAATGCACATTGATAAATTCTCATACTTATTATAAGTATGACAATTTAGCAATCTTATTTTTATTTATCTGTTTGGCGCCAAATCGTGCTGAATTTCACCTGTTATTTTATTTTTAATGATATTTAGGGGGCAAGCGAGCAGACGGGTTATCTGACGAAAAGCAACTGCCACCCATGAACACTCGTGACATTCGAAGTCGCAAGTGCGTTGCCGGCCTTTATGAGGGAATAGGGATAGGGGAATTAGGGAAATTTGACCATCGGTAAACTCACTCACTAAACGAAACACAGCACAACGCCGTTTCACGATAGTTTCCTGTGAGGCAGTGGTATCACTCCGGTCGAGCCGGCCCATTCGTGCCGAAGCATGGCTCTCCCACGGCGTTGAGCATCCGTATTATGTACTTGAGATCGAGAAATGTCTCATTGGTACGCGCCTCCACCGATGTTTGACCACTTGCAGAACCCTCTCGAGTGCGAACCAAAGGTCTTACCCACTAGACTACGGACGCTCTTTAAATTAAATTTGAAATCATTTAACCTTTAAGTTGTACTTTTGGTCTTGGAAAACACCATGTTTTTAAAGGGTTTCCCAAGCGATCTAAGTCGCAGGCAAAAGCTAATTATTAAATTATTATTCCTAGTTTTTTATTCAAGATGCTGCTTTAAAATTTTGTTTAACTAATAGAGAATCGTTTACTTAACAATTAAAATATTTCAGCTACTTAAAAGACGTTAGGAACACAGTCACACCCTGTACATACATTGTACAAATTTAATAAAAACATGACCCTTTCACTGTTCCACATAATTAAGGTGTGCGGCACAATGCGATCTGCTACATATTGTTAACTGTTTTATTCGTTGAAATCGGTTGACAATGGCGGCGTGCGGCACCCTTTCTTCAGCAATTTACTTAGCAGCGGGCGCCGGAAGTGCTCACCCTGGTATTAGTGATCCTTGGCGCTGCAGGCACCATTATGATTTTTGGTGAACACTTGCGGGGCGTGGAAGCCGAGAAATTCGTTGAGTCTATGGTAATTTGGACCGTTGGTAAGCTGAGATGTAGGTACGGGTTGGTAAGAGTGACGAGTCGGTTATATATATATGACCTACCTATCAAGTCAATGTAAAAAATGCACTTAAAAAGCATTAATGCGAAAGTCTGTCAGTTGCCTCTGCTTAACAGAATACCAGCAAGCGGGACACCTGGTAGAAATAGTTATTTGGAAAGCAACTGCTATCGCCCATCGACCTTTGCAACAAGGAAGGAGGAAGGACTTTCAGGTGCGTTGCTGGCCTTTTAGGAGAGATTACACTAAAAGTTTGCAGGTTGTAATGATCCGGGACTAGCTTAATAACTATTTCCTTGAGTTTTTTAATAATACAGCGACAAATAGTCCCACAGTTTTACTGTGCTGTGCAGACGAAACCCTTCAAAAGACTGCTACTCCTCAAGATGATGTAAATGAATATGGAGGATTAAATCCCGGCAAAGGATAAAGAACAGCCGCCCTAAAAATGTCACTATGCAATATTGCTAACTGCAATTCATTTTGTAATTTTTCTTGTAAATAACTACTAATTTTGCAAAACAGTGATCTTACAATCAATTAAAATTGATATAGAAGTAACTATTTCATCAAAATAATTCGACTTTTGAACAAAATGTACTAAAACGAATTATAGAGCAATTCCTTTGCAATATTGCTATTACGACCATATTAGGTCCCCTGTTTGTGTTTCATCTAGACTTAAACCAACAAAATAATGTATATACATGAATGTAAAATATATCATCACCAGCGCGCTGACTGATTAACAATTGCATTTACATTTTTTAGATTTTGACTTGGTGAAGGCTAATCGACGCCACATTTAGACGAAATATCAGTTCCAATTTCCCGCGACCTTGGATGAATCCGCAACCAATGATTACCGAATTACAGACTCCACTATACTTAACTCTGACCCGTGGTTGTGATTTAAATAAATATGTATAAATAACACCCGCATTGTTAGAGGATACCTCGATCGTATTAATCACTAATATTAAGTCAAATCGCTAATAAAATTAAACTCAATACGTAATTTGACACGATCATCTCTGAATCAAAATCGCAAAATTATTGTTCTAATTGTATCAAATATTTTCCTTGAATAAGCTTTAAATGGGTTATGGGATAATTGAGGTTCTTGCACCTATTATTATAATTGAGCTGGTGTCTGTTTTTTAGCACATAGTGATAACATATACCTAAATAATATTTCATACAAATGGGTACTAGCTGCTCTGTGATTCTGTAAACACTTCGTCGGACGGCAAAGCCAAGTAAACGTAGGTATCTTAATATTGCGTCATTGTGTACCTAAACAACCCTTATCACTTAGGTATATGAAATTATAATATTAGAAAATGACATTTAAAACTGATAATTTATATTACTTGTGACAATAAACTATGTATTTCTTTTTAATTAACAATATTGTCATAATAATAATAATAATTTTCAAAATATTTGCACGTCGAGACAAAACATGTGTACTATTCGACTGTGTATCATCTTATTATTACTACCATGTTTTTGCAAATAAACGTACTTACTTACGTACTTACTAAGTTTTATATAAAAGTATTCTATTCTAAGAGTAGTAAAAATCGGTTAAAGCTGTTTCGGAGGAGTAATATATTTAAGAAAGGTGAGCCTATACCTAAGTAGAGCCTACCTTAAACGTTGATTTTGTTTTTTTATTTTATTACTGTTTTATAAAGTGTAAATTCTAATTAGAAGCCATTATTATATTGCATATATTTAATTATTCGCCGTCGAGCAAAAACTAGTAAGCCCCTCTTATTTATTAAATTTATTTTGTATTTGTCCGTTTGTCTGATCGGTAATAACTAGAGAGTTGAAATTTTCGCAGAATATGTATTTCTGTTGCCACAATAATAACAAATGCTAAAAACATAAAAAATAAATACTTGATGGGGCTCTTATACAATAACCTTTTTCGCCAGTTTCTTCTTTTTGATACTAGATGGCGCTGCAATACCTCTTCATCGCGATATCGGTTGTACGTACGTGATCTGTAATAGCTGGTCAACTTTATAATATACGGTCTTTCCAATTTCTTGGTAAGCTTAAGACTGATGCGGAAACACTGACCTCCTTATAAATAAGCGATCAGTTTGTATGAATAGATGATAGTGTGCGGAGCCCTTCGTACGTAAGTCTAATTCGCACTTTTTTAATAACCTAAAAATAGACCATAGATCTATGATCTATGGTATATTTTAAAGAGGAAAAAAAACTTAAAAATTGACATTTTTTTAAAATTCTGTGTTTTCTATTCTGTATTATTCTATATCAACGCTCCTATTGTTACTTTTTTTAATAGTCTGGATGTATTCTCAGGATGAAAGATAACTGGCTTGAAACTTTTATATTAACATCCCGAAACCTACCAACGATATTGTCCGTGACATTTAATTTAGGCCGTGCCCACCCCAGAATGATCTGGTAAAAAAATTGTATGCCGGAAAAATGTACGGTTTCCGCGCTTTAAACGAATTTCGGCACAACGGAGTTGCGGGAGTCATAAACAAATTTTGGCGCAACGGAGTTGCGGGAGTCATGTAGTTCTAATTACTTTTTTATGTTATTGGCTAAAGCAACGGATAGTGTAGATACTAGCAGAGTAAGATACGCCAATGCGTTAGCATTCTATATAGTTTGTTCCAACGCGTTTAAAAAAAGTTCCGCGTTTTGCCATTTTTGCTGTGGACCCTGAAAAGTAAACGACCTGATCTTGACCGAAAATACGCATTTAACTTGAATTATACTCGTACTCTACATAGTGAAAGACTGCGCGTTCAACGTCATCTGTCTCAAAAACAGTTTGAGATAAAAAAAAAACGAAACAAAAGTTGTATTACATTGAGTTAAATAACTATAGAGTGTTGATAGAATGGACGCTACAAGGAAATGGCATGTCACGCCCCATTGCGGCATGCACGCTGCACTCAGTCGTACTCTAGCTCACAGACTACTAAGGGATACTACTTATATTTTAGTAGTACCTTTTATTTATTGATACTACGCATCTCTCGCGTTCCGCACAATGCCACCCCAAACGTTCTATAAAACGGCTTAAGTGTGGGCAAGTGATACAACTTTAATAAATGTCCAATTTTGAGCGACCTCCCAAACTTCATCCAAAGTTGTCTTTTGCAAATCAACTGACTTGATTGACTTGATCCCTTAAGTGAACAGTACTGCTGTTTTATTTAGACTTTGGGCTTGAATATGTAGAAAGAAATTGCCAAGATTTATTTTATTGTTTCAATCATTTTGTTTTTCCCCATTTATTTCACACTGACTCTTGTTACATAGCTGTAGCCATATTATAACGAAAAAAAATGCTAGTGGAGTTTCGGAGGGACGTGAAAAAGTGATGTTGTGTTTCTGTATTACTTCGCAAAATTTGTGTTGTTTCAGTGGTAGAATACCAACCATTAAATATTTGTTATCATGTACAAGTGTGGGCAAGTAATACAAATTCAAGAAACGTGCTTTTTTATGTATCCCTCCAAAACTTCACTAGAATTTTAGAAAAGCGTCTACCACTTTACTAAATCTACCGACTTGACGCTTTAACTGCTCTGACGATTTATCTTGACTTTGACTAAACTTTAGACTTGACGAAATATTGTAACATTGCTAAAATTATTTGACCAAGAAAATTGGTTTCCCGCCTTTACTCGACACTGGCCATGGTTATATAGCCGTAGCGCCATAGAGGAAAATAATAATAACGGTCGTGCGTCACTCGCGGCCGTTTTCGATCGCAATCCGTGCATTGTACCTTCAGTCGTCAGAAATTTCGTCAAATTCTTAGTTATCTTAGCAAAAAAGAGTAAAAATGACGCAGAAAATAGTTTTGTTATTTATTTCTATCAACCTTTTCCTTATGAACTCGTTAAGCTTTCTTAGAAAAATATAAAAAAAACGGAATCATTGTAACCAAACATTAAAACGTTTGGTTAAAATGCTTTAATTAGCAGCACATTTTTAATTACTCACTAAAAATTTTTAATAATTATCTTCTCTCCACCTTTTATTTATAATTAAAAGTGAAGTTATCTATATAGCAATCTTTATACTATGTAGATTAATAAGGTGTAGGCTGGTGTAGGTTAGTAAGTTATTTACATAATTTGAAACCTAGACTTTAATTGTAACAGTATTCTGGACATTAACGAAATGTTAGTGCTTTTACCGTGTGCATAACTTGTACTAGTTCATTGTATAAATACATATCCTAATAGTTCTCAAATGTTTAGACAATGAAGATAACATAATGTATGCTAGTATAATAGCATGACATGCAGACAGTAACAAAGCATTTTAATGCAAAATGCTTTGATACTGTCTGTTGACGCTAGTGTCCCTCAGGGATGTGTACTATTGCCTACCCTATTCAGACTGCATATCAATGATATTTTGAAGACCAACGGCATGTATGTAGACGATGGTACATGTGATGCCATATATAAATTCCCCAATAATCTCGGCTTAATGAGATCCGAAACAAACTTGTGTCGGAAATCCACAATTCGTTGGACAAAGTCTCTGAATTGCGTAGACTTATTTTGGTTGATTGTTGTAACCGCTATTCTGGTCAGAATATTATTTCCGGTCAGGATACATTTGGATTGTCCCTGGTCTCTTCAGAATGCTCCGCAGCCTAGCTCGGTAGTCGTAGTGTTTTGCGCGGACAAATTCCAGCAGTGGGGAAATTTATAGACTTACTAGGTGTTCCCCGCGTCCGCGTTAAGCTTTAAAATACCTATTTTTTACAACATTTTTTGCTTACTTGTCGGCTTCTATTGGTCGAAGCGTGGTGTCATATTGCCTTTAGGCTGCTATAGTCTTTCTCGATTAATGGTCAAACACAAAATATTTTTTTAATTAGCGTTTTCAAACAAACTATTCAGCTTTTTATTATTAGTATTGAGAGCTTGCAATAGGGCTATTGCTTGAATATCTTGATGTTAATCAGAAATTTGCGCGTTCATAGTTAAAATGATATGTCAATGTCATTCAAACCACATGTCATACCAAATCGCTAATCATCATTTTTAAGTCTCTTAAAATCTCCCCCAGCATTGAAATATGTACTTAAATACATCGCAACGTCTAGTTCTGAGTGACGCTAAGTTAGCCTCGAAGAAGCTGGGTGTTCAAATGAGAGCCAGAGAATATTATTTCAGTCCAAACCAACACGACGCGCACAGCTCTACAGGGCACTGGTTCGAACTCACATGGAATACAGCGCTCATCTCTGGGCAGGGACAACAATCTGGACCCCTTGGAGTTACGCCAAGATGTTACTTCGCTTTGCATTCTTTAAAGGCTGTATGTATTTATCATGGTATTTCCGGACTGATACGACCTGCAAGCCTTCTAGAAAAGAGCCTATTTCCTCTTGAAAGCCTGGTAAACTCTCATGGTGTTGAGAGTGTCTATGGGCGATGGCTAGTTACTTTCCATAAGCAACCCGGTTGTTCGTTTGTCCCTAAACTTATTAAAAAAAATAGTACTGTAATTGAAAATAAGAATAAAGGTGAAATTGCCTAAGTTTTTTAATAAGTACCACAAGGATTTTAAGTTTTCAAAGAATTCAGGTATCGTTGAAACTTGGAATCTACTAATTTGAAGTTACGACAGGTTTATGTTTATAATTTCATTGCTATTTCGTACCAAAATAAAATTTTTATGAGCAAAACAAATTCCTTGCCATCAGTACGACCTGTCTAGCGTACATTCAACACCTTTAGCATTAAAATTATTTATTGTGTTTTTAATATGATAATAATTTTAGTACACGTTAAATTCGCATTTTATGTTTTATGATAAACTTATATAAATAAAATATAGCTATTTATTTTGATATGAATTTAAGGACGAGAAGTTAAAATAATTTTAGGTTTTAATTTTTTCAAACCCACCTTTTTCTTTTCTGAATAAAGTAAAAAATAATCTATTGTATAAAAATAATAAGAGAAAATTTACCGCGCGGACGGAGTAGCGGGCAACAGCTAGTAGTTAATATAAACGGACTCTTAGGACCGGAAAGTGATTTTAAATCAAAATAAATATAGGTTTTTGCCATAGTCAAACATATTAGCCACATGTTAGACTCAACGGCGTCTGAATGAGTCATGTATGATAATAAGTCGAGCTGCACGAAGATTAAGGAGGATGCATAATGAGAGTAAGAGCACTATAGTCAAGCTGTTCTCACCGAATATGCTCTTGAATCTATGTCGTTGGAGAACCATGCTTCGGCACGAATCGGCCTGCTCAACCGGGTTAAACTAAATGCATTTAAACATTGTCTGTAAAAAGTAATCTGATATTATAAAGAGGTAAGAGTTTTTGTAGGTTTGTGTATGTTTAAGATGGCTTCAAAGCTTAATCGATATCAGAAATTCTTTCACCATTTCGGGTCTACAATATCCGAGATATGCATATTTTTGACTTTAAAGTGAGTTTACCGCCCCATTTTCCCTAATCCTCCTATCCATATTCCCTTTAAAAAAGGCCGGCGACGCACTTACGACTCATCGGATGCCACGAGTGTCCAGTGGCGACGGCAGTTGCTTTCCATCAGGTAACCCGTCTGCTCGCTTGCCCCTAAATAACATTTTTAAAAAATTCTCCAGCGGAATAATTAAAGACCGTAGGTAAATGCTATACATTGACAGTGGTTCTGTATGATAGAGATGGATTGTGACGAACGACGAACACTTTATATCAGGTGAAATTGATTCACGGTCTAGACCTACGTTAATTGGTCAGGTCGAGCTCGGCAGACAAGATTTACTACTAATGGCCGGGTTACTATGACGATCCAGAGATCAAATCCGCTGGAATATCTGGTTAGTATTCGAATTCAGTAAACGGGCAGCATGCGCTATAGTCTATTCGTCGTAACTTGTCACAAAACTTCATAGTATCGAAATTTGTGTGAAATCTCGTGCCAACCTATTTTGAGCTGACCATAGAATGCAATAGAGCGCTGGGGTACTGAATCGGGTGAGCTATGCTTCAGCACGAATGGGCTGGCTCGAACGGAGAAATACCGTGACCTCGCAGAAAACAATCGTGGAAGAGAGCTTGCGCTGCGTTTTGTCAAGTGATCAGTTCAGAGTTCACTGGAGACCCAGCTTCCTACACCTCCATCGTCCCTATTCCTTGCTACAGTATGCATGGCATGTTATCTATGCAGATTTGGACCATAAAATAACGAGGAAAGTTCCTTATAATATTCGTTAATTATTATACAACGTTTTGTTGGGACTGGGCAGTTGTTCTTTAATTGAATCTAAACTTTAATGATATGTCTGCGTTCCCCTTGAATCATTCGTCTGTATCATATCATTAAAATTAATTATTAAGGTACATGTAGATAACTCATATTAAAAAAGTGAGGGAGTTGATTTTTTAAATTACTGAGCATTTTTTCAAGAGAGAAGATTTTTTAAAATTACTGAGCACTTTGTTGTATACGGTTTAATATGAAAGAACTTAGTAAATTTTTGATAAATCGAATTCAATATTAAAAAAAAACCACTAACATAGGTTGTCTAACTTTTGATACTTTTAATATAGAATTTAAGTTATCTGGTACCTTCTACCTTAAAAATTGTGAAGAAAATGTTTAAACACAATTATATAAACTCAAAGGACCACTATCACAGTCTTACTTATGATCACTAACTTAATTATGATGGAGCGACGAAATTAATCGATCTTATGTAGGGCTTACCTAATTATATATTAAACCCTTCAGGCATTTTTTACGGCTAAGTACGCATAGGACTCGCGCACTAAGGGTCCCGTACCAGTAAAGAGCGAAAAATTTAAGAAAACTTCTTCTAAAAGTTGAACAGCTTTTTCGTAGTAGTACGTCTACATCGATAGCGCGATGCAGACGTACTGCTGCGCCATCTAGCGTCAATAGGATGTAACCGACAAACAATCACGTTACTTGTATGCGAGCTACTTTTGAATATTAAACTTATACTGTTTTTAGTATTTGTTGTTATAGCGGCAACACAAATACACAATTTTCAAGTCTCAACCTAACTTTCACTTCTTAACTTCACTAATAAACTTTCTTGAGATAGAAAGATAGCCTGGAGACAAACAGACGGATAGACGGAAAGGCGGATGAACAGACAGACAGACGAACAACCATCAAAGTCTTAGTAACAGGGTCATAGGGTGCCATTTCTACACTTTCGGTACGGAACCCTAAAAAAGGCTGTACATATTTTTACAACTAAGATATAATATTATATAGTCAAAATATGCTGCTTCGTACGATTTATTATAGCAGGGTTGACGCGGGAGGCGCCTCGTCTGCGATGCAGTCGGTACGATGAAGTCGCGCATTGCATTATAATTTTGGGTAGCTAAAAAGGGTGAAATTATTATTATTTAACAAAAAATTGAAACCGACTTCCAAAGGAAAAAACAAAAATAATAAAAAAGAAACTAACCGACTTTAAAATAATGAAGATCGTGTACGGAAATAGACTGATGCCTCACCGAATTCTGAAGCAAGTACTATTAAAGAATAAATTTTATTTAGACTCTTTAGTTTCTTTTTTATTATTTTTATTTTTTCCTTTGGTCGGTTTTAATTTTTTGTAAAAAATAATAATAATTTAACAACGATAGATTATTTTCCCTATTGTGATACTTTTTAGGAAAACTTTCGGAATCTAATAGTTTACATTTTAGTACCGAGTGTTTTATTATTTTCTGAGTAGCTTTTATTACATTTTTTCGATGCTACTGTGGGTTGTCGGATGATCGAAAAAAATGATCATAACGTACAGAAATCTAGTAAAAAGTAGAGTAGGATGTAAAATCCTACCAACGCAAGAAGTTGAGAATAATAATAATTTATAATATTCATAGCAGAGTGTAATTTGCGACCAACCTACATTGGCCGGACTTTTTTCGCGACGTGTTTGACAGCCCTATGTCTTCATATCTGAGGGCACCGTGCGCCCGCCAAGATGAGCCGAGCGAAGCCGAAGAAGCCTTTTCTGGTATCGTTTTTTTCTTATTGTTATTATATTTATTATTCATTAAGCAGGCCCATAAAAAGTGTTGTTTGCTAGTTTTACAAACGCGTTCAAAAATATTTTATCTAGCCGACCTAAAGCCTGTCAAGAATATGATAAAATATATTTCGAATAATATCTTAAATACCGTATTGGAATTGACTTGTCAAATTTTGTGAGCGTCTTTAGACTCACAATAGACGACGGTCGATTTCGTCAGCGATGTATTTACAAAGCAAATTGTTACTGAAAATTTCACTTCCACGTGAAATCTCCCTCCCGGTAATCTTACGCTTTATGTCATAGTGTAAAGGTTGTTTGTTGGCGTCGGGAGTTACAACCTTCCGCTTGTCAACATGGAGTACGCTGAATCCACGTTGATGTTCAGCTGTCTCTTTTTTTAGCGCGTTTTTTGATGTGACGAAGCGGGACGGAACCCGTTATGCCGTTTCGGGTTTAACCGTTAACATCGACGAGTTTTTGTGATTGGTCGCGGCGGGCGGGGGGCGGGGCGACGTCGCAGCATCGCTTCGCCCCTTCAGATGTCTACCGGTCTCGAACAGTGCCGCTTTCGAACAGTTGAATGCGTATTGTAACTGTTTGGCGGCGAATTTTGTCGCGTTACGCGACGTTGCCAAATCGCGTCTACAGGGATCTGGAGGTAATTGAAATTTATTTTTCTACGAGGGGTAATTGAATTTCTTGTAGTGGTTTGTTTTTATATCGTTCCGTTTCACATGCTTGCAGCTCCAAAGTTATATAGTTCAAACTGTTAATAATAAATCATCTCTCGCTATTCTCTATGGGATTGTACAAAGCAATACACACATAGGTACAGCTATGTCACACTGTTTATTTACATGTTATTCTAATTTTTAACCAATGTTGATGCACAAAACTATTAATAGTGGAGATACTGGTATGTAAATTATATTAATTTCGATGAATTTGATTACCTCTGACCGGCTGTGCTCGCTCCAGTTTTAAGTAGCTGCTTGTTATTAGTGATGTAGTTTTGTTTTGAAGTTTTGTATTATAATTATTATTATTATACTTCTTATCATTATATCATCGAGTTTCTTTTTCTAGTGTTTCTGTTGTGTTCAAACTTTATCTAATATATTATTTCTTACATAATAGACAATTTAATATTACATTGCGAAAGTATTTTATTTAATTACCGTACCTTAATAGTATTTTGGGCCAAGATCCAAACAAAGATTTTTCGCTTTTTGTTCAGAAAAGTTTGAATTTAGATTTCTATATTTGAAATAACCGTACCTAAATAATATTTAATGAATATCGTGTTACTAATTGGTTTTATTTACCAAAATAATTTGCTTTGTTTGGGAGCACAATCGATAGTGACTTGCTGAATTTCAAATAGGTAAGTGGCATCACTTATTGCAATTCAAATTTTAAATAACGTGCATGCAGGATTTAATCTCATGCCCTACATAGAGGTACAGCTTAGTTTATTATTCCTAAAACTACCGGGGATTCTACGAATTTTTATTATTATAAATCTAGATCCCCTATTATTTTACTATATTTTAGCCGGACTTTATATTATGTTAAAGTGTCACTGAAAATTATACTAAAAATATAAATTAGGTAGAGTATGTATACTGAAATACGGGGTGAACGTACAGACTAATCACTTAATGGTAAGCAATTAACGTTCCTAATTGAACCTTGCACACAAGATAGAAAACACAAGGGAAGTACAAATTAACTGACGAATTTTTAATAGAAAAAAAGGTTCATATCTTGTAATATTTGCATACTAAATAGAATAATATTCATTACGTTATTTGGTAAGAGCACCTTATTGTCAGTTTTACAGTTTCCAAGATTATTTTTTAACTCTATAATTCATATTATTGCTAATGTGAAAACTCTTAATTGTAACAAGACAAAGACCAGGACTTAAAAAGTTTTTTTATGAGTTAAAATACCTCTTGGATTTTCGTACCTACAGAATAATAAATACAAAAATTATATATACAAAAATTATATATATACAATAATTATTTTCTGACGGTATTACTCCAAAACGCACGAACCGATTTCCACGGTTTTGAATTCGTTGGAAAGGTCTCGGGCTCTGTGTGGTTCATAGCAAAAAATACAGGAAAATTTTCGAGGAAAAACAGGAAAACAGGGAAAATACTTTTCCACATACAGCGCCATCTTCGATACGCAGCATGCACTACAACAGCGCTTGACAGCTACTCATTGTACTCTGCTCAGCTATTTTAACATATTATTAGAGCTTAAAATTTTCATTGCGGATTCCGTTTCTCATCTTTGGTATCGCGGACAACAACTAGTAAATTTATAAAGGTCGATGAATTAGTTTTTACCTAAAAGAGTAACGAAAACCACAAGATGCACTTAGCAGTCCTGGCCCACTTCAGTAAGGTTTCCAGCCTCGCGATTTGTGACGTTATCACTAAGAGGCAGTTAAGAGTCATGAAAAAGTACATGTTAGCTGGTTTGACGACTACGATATAATAAAAAATTTGTGAGTTTGTTAATGTGTATGTCTGTTACTTCGTCACGCTTAAATCTACCTACCTATTTGCATAAAATTTGGCATGGAGGTAGCTGGTATTCTGGATTAACAACACAAAGGCTACTTTTTTCGCGGATGCGGTGTTACCTGCGAAAAAAATATGCTAGTGAATCACAGCTAGTAAAATTTATAAATTATTTCTAATTTGTTAATAATTATAATTTAATTATATTAAAAATTATAAATGCGAAATTTTGTAAGTTTCTTCGTATGTTACCTTTTCACGCTAAAACGGCTGGACCATTTTCGATAATATTTGGCATGAAACTAGCTTCGTTTCTAGATTAAGGCGCTTGCTACTTTTTACTGGGGTAACACTACCTATAGTGTTAGAATTAAAATTCATATTTATATACATACTAACTGTTCCCTAGAACAGTTAGTATGTATATAAATATGAATTTTTGTAGAAGTACGACAATCTGGGTATATATAAGAAAAAAAAAGTTTGGTTTCAGGGAATATTTTAGTTAATCTAATAATAAAGCCACCTAAAAAGTGCTTTAAGAAATAGGTAGAGATTTCATTAGACTAACTATTGCGTAATAGTAGGGGAGACCAAGATCCGAAACTTCCCAATTCTGAATTTACTCGAGCGCATCAAATTAAGCTAGTAGTGGGCTTTCTACATGTCTCTGGTTATCATGGTATAAAAATCAGATTTCTAGGTTAGTTCAGTACTTAAAAAGTTATTTTAAGTACTGAAATATCGTCAAACCGTCATATTAAGATAGGAGGGTGTTATACGCCAAAGAACGATTCCGTATAAAACACTGGTGATTTAAATGTAAGATAAGCCTGTATGACATAGAGTAACAAAGCCTCATATTTTAATATAAGCAAACTTCCCAGATATGTTGTGTCACATTCAATCAAATGCATTAGGCCTCGTTGTGTAAAATCGTCCAATAAATGTTTAATGTAAACCATTTTTTCAAAGCAAATTCATTTTTATAACCCTAAAATTGCGGAAGCTAAAATAAAAAATGTTCTTATTATATGCCGTTTATATGATCTACAAAACATACTAGGTCACCACGACGCTCGAGTAACTCCAAAAATAGCACCCTCGCCGCCCTTGCTATAAAATCTTTAAAAGCGTCTAAACCTACCTACCTACCTACGTAATAAGTATTTCATTATAAGCTATTTTGCCACAAATATTGTATAAGAGAATAAATAATATTTTTACGGAAAATTTCATTATCCAGCGTTTTTTTGGTAAATGTTGAAGCTTTTTTGTTAATTTTATTAACGAGCCGGTGGTTGTTCAATCACTAAAATACTTGTAACAAGTATATTTACATATCTGCTAATTGGCGCAAAATCAAAGGTCAGAATTTCCCTTTAACAAAAGTTAACATTAATAATAATGAGAGATTTTTTGCGTATCGCCATTTTTAAACGCTTTTCAGATCAGAAATAATGTTTTATGTGATTTTGTGCATACGGTGATGAATATGTTATGCTGTGTTTCGTGTGGAATATGCTTGATTGTTGAGAATATTTTGAACATAGCTTAGTAATTTCCTGCAACCACATGTGTGTTAGTTATAACCTGTGCGACTTAACTAGGCACATGACCTTTACAAAGTCATTTTGGAAAAATGCAAAAAAATCTTCCAATATCAACAAAACCTAACCAATTGTTACCGATACAAGCATCGATATTTAACTAGTTTTCTATTGCTGTTTTTGATATTTGTTAAGTTTTTTCATGACCCAAGAATTTCTCCTTAGGTATTATAGTGTTACTTATATTGTATATGTATAAAAAATCATTCTCATCTTAACCTGTTAGTTTTTTAGTTTATACAGTTTTTTACAAAACCTAGATGAACTAACAAAATAGAACAATCCACGATACATTTTTTTCTAGTTAACTGTAAACTTAGGTGAAAAGTCCTCGCTAGTAATGAAAGATTGAAGATCATTCTATGACGTATATTTTTTTTGGTTAATGTGTTTAGCGTTTTGACTTATAAGAGGTTACTTATAAGAAATTAAACTTACCACTCTATCTAACTCACATGTATAAGCCTTAAGGTTTTAAATAAGATATATGTATAGGTAAATCATTTGCCATCGATGCTCAACACATAGCTACGAACCCTTTGCGCCGTCTTAGTAACGCAGCTCCTGTTTCCGAAGGGGGAGGGTTCCGCCTCGGGGAGAACTAAGCGAGATGCAGGAACGAAATGTTCGTTTTATCGTTAAATATAAAGCTCAGAAGCTTCGCTTTGTAGTTACACATATAATATCGTTACGATTTTAGTTTTTAAACTAGATTTAGATAATCGCGCGGAAAACGTACATTTTTCCAGAACGAAAAGTATCTTCATACTAAATTTCAGCATCTTCTGCTCAGCACTTTGGGCGTGAAGAGGTAATAAACAGACAGATAGACACGTTTTCGCATATTAAGTCAGTATGGATAGCTGTACCCCGTGGTGTTACTTGCGTTTTATAGGTGAAAATTAATTCTGATATGCAATATGCATATTACGGAATTCGGAAAAAAATCACATACCATTGTATGTCATTTTTTTGTGTATTTATGTGTGTTTTTTATAAACAGAGAAGTTAAAGCTTAGTTAATTCAATGTATTTTTTAATGAGAAAATTTACGCCAAATCACGTTTGAAGTCACGACAGGTTAAGCAGATCTAACACTTTGATTTTTTTTTCATAAATGGAAACGTTTGAAACAGGAAAATGGTTTGAGTAAAATATGTAAATTCTATCCCACCAAAAACATTCCGTAAAAAGGCAGGCCAAGTCTCGATTAAACTGCTTATCTCTAAAAAGTAATGAAATCTAGACAAAGGCATGCTAAGTCAAAGGCTCCTTCCTGTTTTCGAATAAGCAGCTTAATCGAGAATTGTCCTGCTTTTTAACAGAATATTTTTCTTATACGTTCTTTTTTATTTGACACAGTTTTTTGTCTCTTTTAGGCTTCCGTACCTAAAGCGTAATCGTCTGTCAGTTTTTAGACTCTATCTCAAGAAAGGTAATAAAATTTTCACAGATTGTGTATTTCTGTTTCTGCTATAACTACAAATAATAAAGACAATATAAATTAAATATTTAGGGAACATAATAACATCATCAAGGTATAATATAAGTTTTTGCCAAATAAAAATTGGAAAATACTTACTGATTATCCTAGTTTTTATTATTTTTCCTTTATATGACCGAATTTGGAATTTCTGAGTTATGGGAAGTAATAGTTCTATTTTTATGATCATGAGTGAGTGTCGAAAATGCGAAATTGCTATCGCTTAAGTTCAGAAATAAGTAACCTACTGACTTGAATGTGTTGTGAGCTTACTGAATGGCGAAAATTTCAGCTTTCTGCTACTATTCAGAGGTTTTCAAATAGGGGGCTTAAAAAAGCTGTGAAATGCTTCCCGTAAAGATGGTACGGCAGTGTTTGCTTCACGCTCGACTTGGCAATACCACTGCCGTGCCATCAGATATATAGCTATTTTATTGTAAAATGTTAGTCAACTGGTTCATGCACTTATGTTTTCATTCGTGATTTCTAAATGATCGAAGGCCATAGCTAAGCACCCAGCACCAGGGAATATGAAAGCCCATTAAATCAACTCCGGAAAGCATAAGCCAAAACAAACGCGTTTTCAATTAAAAAGCCTTATCTAATCTCTAACAAAATGGTCTCTAAACTTTTATCAGCGTTTACTGTCGCGGCCTGTACTTTTATAACTGTTGTTATGTTTTAATAAAGCCGTTCCAATGGAATCGTTAAAAAACCCCGTCGTAAAACATTTACTGCGCTTTGTGGATGTATTGACGGGTTTTCAATAGTTTTTTATGAGTTCCAATTTATAATTGGTGTGTTGTAATTCGATGGTATCCCGACATTCTTTTTACTGAAATTTATTTGACGATAAATTGCCTCAGAAGCGTAACTGTTGTTAAAATGTCAATATCTTTTTACAGTCAGATAGAACCATCATAAAATATAGCCCACGATATCGAACTCACCCAAAAATTTTCATGGGTTGTATTTATAATACCGAGAATTTTTCATGGGTTGTATTGATGTGATTAGTATATATAATTTCTTAGTTACGAAGGTAGATTTTGATTATGTTTATATTTGATATATAAAGATAATCATAGAACGCACACTTAGTATAATTACCAGTATACTCTACCATACTAAATTATGCACCGATCGATTCCATGTTGTGCTAGTGTAACTAAACCTATCTGATTTAAATATTAGATATACATATTTTAGTCCAAAAAACGTTACTATTACCGGCAAAAACTAGAGGTAACGACACTCCCCAGCAGTCGTGAAACATTTTTTTTACGAATTTAAAAACAAGGAAATATCTCGGAAGATTGTTAAGTCTATGTATACACATATACTTAAAATATACATTTTCATTGCTAATATCATATTCGTTGAACAGAAAAATACGTCGATGTATTTTATACATTTTTGATAAGAGCGCATAGATGTAGCTCTTAACAATGGCAAAAAGCAAACAATTTTATGACACAGACACAAACACATCCGTTGCTTCAAGTTGTTTCCGGTAAGCAGATATCTTGATTTATGTTTTATTTATAAATGTTTATCATTCGTTTATTAACCTACATATTTAATGTAAGCAATTAGTCACTATCTCTAACATGTTATCGTTATAAAAAAAATTCGTGAATCGGTCGAATTTACCCTAAAAATGGGTAATTTATGCAGTGCGTTCAGTGGAGTATAATATTTGGGCAGACTCGTTGTCCGGACTTATACATCAGATTGTGAATGTCACATCATATTTTATGCTCTACAATATTTTTTTTAACAAAAAAAAATATTTATGAAAACCATCGAGGAAATTGTCGAGACAAACCTAGCCGTGAGGACCACTCTTTTCGGCTAAGTTTGACATTATGCGACCAAATGATTGTGGTTCACAATCTGGCTATAAATCAACTTATCAGATGGTAAAACTACTTTAATAAAAAGTTACCGTTGGTATAGAATTTTTTGACGTTTACAAGTCGTTTAAAATCTTTCTGAAATTCTCGAAAATCTATTCCTGTCTTGTCGTTAGCTTATCGAGCTATTCTATTTTTTCTTGCTTCGGTTAAGAGTCTCAGAGAAAATCTTTCTCCGCTCTTAATCATAGCTGGGTAAACTAACACTATCATAAAATCGTACCAACAGTGTGTATTGCATTAAAAACAATCCGAATAGAAAAAAGTCGAAACTAGCTTCAAAATCCTCGGAAAACAAAACATATAAATATACGATACATAATGTACTAACCAAGAGACCGCAGTCACCCGCAGTTATTTAAGCTCAGAAGTCATAGAAAAGTAAACTTTAAGTCGTCGGCGTAAGGACCATGTGCTGAGCGATTCTGCGACTCTCGAGTATAAAAACAAAACCTCAGCTATTGTCTTTTCCAATAAAAGAGAACACAAGCTGCCTATAGGACCCCATTGTATACTGATTTGTTGCCTCAGAGTATAAATGATAATAATTATGGTGCCTACTCTGGGAGGCTTTTATTATATACATTTTACTTTCGCTTCACGTGGGATTCAAAAACTGCGTAAAAATGCGAATATTCTAGCAAGCAAACTTAGGCAATTTATGATAGAGCGTACATAGACCTTTGGTTCGCACCGAGAGGGTGCAGTTTCGAACTCCGGTGGAGGTGTACCAATTAGACATTTTCCGATTTCAAGTACAAAATACGGATGCTCATTGCCGTAGGAGAGCCATGCTTCGGTACAAAAGGGCCGGCTCGACCAGAGCGATATCACGGCCTCACAGAAAACTGGCGTGAAACGGCGTTGTGCTGTGTTACGTTCAGTGAGTGAGTTTACCGGTGGCCCAACTTCCCCTATCCCCTATCCCTATTTCCATTACCTCATAAAAAGGCTGGCGACGCATTTGCGACTCGTCGGATAGGTAGTAGGTAGTTTTAGAGACATACGCACAAGAATTTACAAATGTAAATTAAATATAATAATTTAATCAATCCTAATAAAAATTAATTTGTCGATATGATAAGCTTTATGTGAGTAATAATTATTTGCTAATTATAACTAATCAAAATAGCGAATATGGGTGCAAAGCTCGTGCCATAAAAATCAGTGTATTAGTCCACCATACGTTTACCAGTAAATAAAAAAAAAACTGTAGGGGGCAGTGCGGACAAAAAAACAATTTTTTCATGATTTGCATGAAAAAACTTATCTCCTTCGGGTGCTTGGCCGAGGACCATACAAATCACAATATTTTTTTCGCTTCCAGCGCTGCTAATTTTTATGTGACCTCTAAATAAAGGAGAAACAAACCCCTAAGGTTTATCAATTTACTTTTTGCACTTTACTAATATTATAATTTACTCTCTAAGACTTCATTGCTGTGACTGACAGAAAAAAATTCGTAGTAGGTTGTTTTCTTCTAATACGGACAATTGAATAGCGAAATAAAAACTATTCTTTTGTTTCCGAACAACAAACATTTTGAATACCTTTTTTAAATGTTATATTACTAATATTTTCGGTATTTTATTCACATAGAAACGTGTTATGTATATATTTATAGGCACGTGTAGTGTAAATATTATATTGACTTCTTATACGAGACGAACATGTTACGTTATCTTGTTTTAGACAAGCAAATTGGGTATAAAATAAACAGTATTTATTATAAGAAATTTTTTTAATTGTTTTGAAATGTTTAAAATTATTATGTATATTAAAATACTTAAGTTATTCAAATTTATGCAATTTTTTTTAGATTTCTAGAGACGCGTAATTTAGTAATATTATTGTACGAACTTATGTAATGTCTAATAACAAGTTTTAGAAGTCTTTATGCTAACTTAGAGTGTGCTATGTGTATGCTAACAAAAATGTGTAAAAAATAGTTTTTTAGAGCCCCTCAACGTCCGATACGTATGACGTACGTCTATCAATACACTTAATGTGGCTTAACGTATTTTGAATAAGATCTTAATTTTCTGAACATTAAAAAAAATGTATTTTCAAAACTGCAATATATCTCACAGATCACAGCCAGGAATCCTGCTCTGAATCTACTGTACAAAAAAGCCATGTCTGCCCCGAATGGTAATGACGAGACGAAGCAAGGCGAAATGAACCTTGTCATTTGAGACACAGAGTCCATTCCGGTGCGCAGGACGGAGGACAGTATGCTGAAGGAGCGAGACAGCTCCGAGGGGTCTCCTGGCACCCCAGACGAGTGCGCGGGGTGCGGGGGCAGGATACAGGACAGGTGAGTCGAATTATACAGGGTGACTATGGACTTAACCTTAACAAGTGGCTCGTTCTAAATTCGAATTTAGAGGAGTTCTTAATACGTATTTAGAGTATTCCAAATTCGAATTTAGACGAGTTATAAATTGTATGGAGTTTTTCGGCAAAGGTTTAGCCCCCGATGTAAAATGAGAGTTGTTATTGCGTTTGAAGTGATTGTATCTGCTTGTCTGTGGCATCATAGGACTGGAATGAATATAGCGATTTTAATTGGTGTAAAACTAAATTTTTCCCGCGGCTCGCGTCAAACTTGAGAATCGCTTAAAACGAAATATTTTGGAAACATTATGTATTTGCAACTCCAAATATAGCCTATCTTACACTTCAGTCTCCATCTAAGTCAACCTTAAAAAATCGAGTTCATTAGTTTGGGCGTAAAGAAGGGACAAACGAACAAGTATAAAAACTTAGAGACAAACACAATTTCCAATTTTTAATTTAGTAGTGTAGATTTTAAAAATAATAAGGTTGATGACTGAATGATGATCATTATGAGCAGGTACTACCTGCTGGCGGTGGACCGGCAATGGCACGGATCCTGTCTCCGCTGCTGCGAGTGTCGACTGCCTCTCGACAGCGAGCTGACATGCTTCTCCCGCGATGGCAACATTTACTGCAAGGAGGATTACTACAGGTGAAGTGTACTTCATTTGCCATAAGTTGGCGCACTTCATGTAAAATGGCCGAATTTGCGCGAAATTCCGCGCTTATTTATTTTGAACATGCGACACAATGGAATTAATGAAGCTGAAAACAAACTGATCGGTCGTGGCTGACAGCCCGTACAAAAACGTCCGCGACTGACGTCAGACGCAACTGACAGCCCATACAAAACGTCCGCGACTTTCGCCTTATAGTTTGCACACTTCAATGTACAATTATTATCTAGATCGCGGCTGTCAGTCGCGTCCGTAAGCCGCGTCCGATCAGTATGTTTTCCGCTTTATCATGTTTCTTTTTACTTGACACTGCTCGCTTTATTCTCCGACGTCCATCTGGCTAGCTTTATTATTCAATACATATAATAAAAGGGTAAAATTGGAGTGTACTATACATTTGATTTTACAAAATTATCAATGTGGGGGTGCTAACGAACAGTAATAGAACGCATATCGACAAAAAAAAAGTTGTCTGTTTGTGTGCGCTAATCTCGGCAATCACTGGACGGATTTTAATAAATCTTTTTTTGTTTCATAGCTATTAGGTCTGGGCAACGTATAAGATGCTTTCTTTTTCAAGAAAATGTGCGGTTCCCGCATGATACACAAATTTTTGCGTAAGGAAGCTGCCGTCACCAACTAGTGTATAATAATATGACTTCTGTGACATGACTTTACTTATTTAACCTTATTTGAACTAATAACAATATTGGTTAGTTATTTCCTCGTCTTTTTGATTATTGATTACGCTTTAACAACTCCGATCTTACCAATTGGAGTCATTGCCAATAATTATAAGCCATTAGACGATTCTAATCAATCAACATCGCTCCAATTACGAGTATCGAGCCAATGAATTATAAATAATTACGCCGCTGAAGCAAATATCATAAATTTAATAGAATTTGCCAATTTCGATAACTTAATACGACAATTTTATGATATTAAAATATGAGTTATTGCACCCCCGTCACTTTGTTGAGTCGAAATGTATGTGAATAAAAATTAATCGCAGACATTTTGTTTCCAGAAATACTACGTCAGTTTAATGACATCTGTCACAAGCTTTTGTTTTGCATGAAATCTTTTATAAGATTAGGCAAAGGTCTGATGGAAACCAATTGTCGACGCACATGTAACATTAGAAGAGTTGAAAATACGTTGGCGGTCTTGAAGTATTAGTTAGAGTAAGAGTTAGGTCCGGTAAACTTACTCGCTGGACGGAACACAACGCATTGCTTTTTCATACCACTTTTCTGTAAGGCTGTGGTATTTCTCCAGTCTAGCCGGCCCATTCGTGCCGATGATTTCCGATGGCAACGAGTGTCCGTAGTAAATCCAAAGGATCCAGTAAAGGTCAACGCCAGACTGACGGACAGCAAGACAGAAATTTTCACATGAATATATGTAGGTATCGTAGCACAAAATAAGCTTATCTAAATAATTAACGTTTGCAATTATTTTGTTGTGCCATTGTTAAAATTAATAGTTATTTTTATCTGATGTCAACAACATACAATCACTGATAACAACATACAATATTTTATAAAGCTAATTATATTGTTTCGCATATTGTTTGTTAATGACATTCATTTATATTTTAGCTCGGTCGCAATTTATATAAACTTCTGATTAGAAAAATTGAGACGCCTCGCCTAAACGCACTTTGTGTTTTGTTAAAATTTGTTATGTAATTTTCGATTACAAATTCAGATGTATTGCCCGACTGAAGCGCTTTTTAGAATTCACGTTCTATGCAATCGGAGCGTTTGATTGGAATTTAAAGTATTAATCATTATTTTCTAAGTAACCTTTTTTTATACTGACCGAATTAAGATGATAAAACAAAATAAATAAATAATAAATCCATTTAAACCTTTAAATCTATACTAATAATATAAAGAGGAAGAGTTTGTTTGTTTGACACGCTAACTTTAGGAACTACAGGTCGGAGTTAAGAAAATATATTTTGTTTGTTAGTTAATGTATCTAGGAAGGTTATAGGCTATATAACATTATGCTGTGACCAATAGGAGCCGAGCAATAATAAAAAAAACTGGATAATTTGTAAAGTTTCACACAGACGTAGTGACAGTTAAAAGCTAGTTTAAAAAATTTATAGAATCACAAGTCACTCGCATTCTCTAACGAAAGCTCGTTACTTCTTAAAAATAAGAAAAAAAAAATATATTATTCGATGTTCTCTGACGACAGCTGGTCTGTGCAATATCCGTCGAACTAACAAGCTGCGGAAATAAAGCTGACTACCCACTAATGAGAGTTCCAAGCAAAGTTGCTAAGAGGATACAACAAATAATGAGGGCTGTGACGTTTGTGATGTTACTCATTAGCGACTGACGAAAACGAGAGAGTGTAATGCCATCGAGCATATAACCAATAGAGAAGTAATGTTTACCATCCGTGTCCGAAACTTATCAGTGTTTTGGCACTGATCAATTTAGCGCCAACTAACGCTCGCACTGAAACAGTACGCACCAATAAGGGACTTGTGTGTACGTACCCCGATACTTCCGACCAATCAGAGCGCAGTGGCTTTGGGCGGATTTTTTTTCCGAACAAAACTAATAACATTTCCGCTCTTTTGTTTCTATGCTCGATGAATGTAGCCTAATCCGGCTGCCGTTTTTTGCTTCTAGGTGATACTTGCAACTCCGTTGCAAAAGAATTCGTTTATAGCGCGGGAGCCGTACATTTTTCCGGGATAAAAAGTATCCTATATCCTTCCCCGGGATTCAAACTATCTTCATACCAAATTTCAGCATAATCGATTCAGCGGTTCGGACAAGAAGAGGTAACTGAAAGACATACAGACGCACTTTATCATTTATCATATTGGTATAGGTGTTTAGGAGTTCGTACCCAGAGAGTCAGAACGGGAACCTAAGACTTTGGTCCATCTGTCACAGAGATTAATTATCTGTTGTTCCGTCTCAGCCTGCATCGTGAAAGTGTGATTTTAAAGGTGCATGTCCACTGCATCTGAATTGGAGCGTACGTAAATTAGAGAATTAATTACTTAATTTGTATGTATTTTTATTCCGATTGTATGTTCTAGTGGGATAACCCACGTAGACAGTAATGTTGTTAAATATTAGTTGAATATTATGTTGTTCTACAAAAAAATATTCTTTGTAATGACGTATGTCATATTGACGACGAAAATTCTGGAACCTGGAAAATTCCAGATGGTATAAATTAAAAAACCGTACTCATTCTATTTCCTAAGAGTATGATTATATCACTTTTAACGCACGCTCAAGCGTTTTCTAAATACTAGTGAAGTAAACACAAGTTTATTATATTGTTATATTATCTCAGTGTAAATTTATTTTAAAATTATAGGAACACTTTAGCAAACACCTTAATTAATGTGTATCATTATAGGTACAGTAAAAATAAAAAAAAAAAAAAAATACTAACAATATACAGACTTAAAAAATAAAGTTATAAAAAATTATATTATCATATTATTATCAAAATAATAGGGACAAAGATTTTCATAGTATATTTACGAGTTGTGAACAATTTGTACCTTAAACTGTTTCGTGTCTTTAAAGACACGCCGTTATAAGAGTTATATCTTATTGATTACTAGACTTTTTAGCAGTTCTGCTTACGTGGGACTCGAAAAACACAAAAAAGTTTATTTTGGAAACGTATTTTTCCAAGAGCTTATGTTACTCTTCATAATTTTAACTATGCCAATATATATATATATAATAAAGAATACTAAATACAAGTACAATACTACTAAATACAAGATTAGTATGGATACCATCTTAATAATTATTTCATATACGGGTGAAACATAATAATATTTTGTTAATAAATGTTTATCATGAATACATTATTTATAAATGGAGCACTAATGACTTGGTCGATTTATACACAAAAATATACAACTCGAACATGTGAACGAGAGTGTTCCTCTATAATTAAAGATACAATACCTTTTATTACCATAATAACACACCTGAATACACTTCTGTATGATTTTATTTGATCGTTAATATCTGACTAAAATATGGAACAAAGCAATTACCATTTGAATGAAATTTTATCGACAATGGAAAACGATATACAAGGTTTTTATTAATTTTATTAAAAAAAACTGTAGAGACCAATTTGTTTTCTGGTAAAAATGCAGCCCTTTAATGCAGTAAGTTATTTAATTTGAGATCGAAATTGGAGAATTTTGTGTCATATATAACATACTACAACTATATAAAGCTTAAGAGTCTGTATGTCTGTTTGAACAGTAGTTCCTGAGATTAGCGCGCTTAAACTAAAAAACAAACTTTTTAAGCTGAGCATTTATCAAAAAAATGTTCTAAAAACGGAATAATTTTCAGAGTTTCACGTGGATGTGGTCGCGGGCAATAACTAGTTCTTTACATATTTAGGTTGTTGTTATTAAATTTCTAATAAATTTTACTTTTTACACTTTTTTTTTATCGTCAATCGGTGTACAAGGCACATCACTAGGTCTAGGAATAAGTGAGCGTTATATTTTAATTAGAGTTTATATTGAAGATTTCATTTGAAATTCACAGTCGTTAAAGCTATGAGTTCTTCTAAGACCTCATAAAACAAGATATCATAATAGAGGAATTCGAAGACATAAAAGCATATTATTTTCTGTATTTACACACCGGTAGTGTTTTCTTTTATCTAAAAAATATTGGATCAGGTCGCGTGTTTCATAGGAATTTAACACTTCCCCCCCTACCCAAAAAGTGCACGTGTCGACTTATAAAACTTCAAAAAAAAACTGCAAAAAATATAACACTGACTTCCATAGGAAAAAACTAAAATAGTAAAATAGAAACTAAAAAGTATTAAATAAAAATTTATTCTTTAATAGTGCCTGTTTCAGAATTCGGTGTGGCATTAGCCTATTTTCGTACACAATCTTCATAATGTTAAAGTCGGTACCAGCTAACATGTCGTGATTTGTCTTAATTTAAATTTTTGACTGGTATAACGTTTTTGGAAGTCGGTTAAAAAGTATCTTATACGAACAGCAATTATTATAACACTAGCTGACCCGGCGAATTTTGTTCCGCCTTAATGGCAATAAATAAGCAGATTGTGTTTTTTTTTATTGGAAAATCGAACGCTGTCGAACGGGAT
>JAOTAV010008754.1:0-28220 GCA_026546445.1 Cyclargus thomasi | reverse complement strand
TTATAATATGAACTGTACTAAACTCAAACGTCTACACTCTGGTGAGTTAAGTTGGCGGGGTGCGGGAGACGCGAGAGAGTGGCACTTCGCACTTAACTCGCCGAAAAATTGTATCGCGTTCTATTTAAGTCAACTTAATTGACAACATGCAACTTAACTCGATTTTGCCGTTCAAACGTCAAAAATAACTAAACTCGCTGATCATGCAAGTTAACTCGTAACTTAACTAAATTAAATGTAAATCGGCACTAAGATGTCAAATTTTACGTTCAACCACCTTAGTATATATATTTGTATATATACTTTATTCTGATTTCTGTGCATTTAACTTGTGTAAACTCCTAAACGGGGAGGCATAAGCCAAGAAGTAGAAGAACTTGTATGACAGGTGACAGTTTACAGATAACCTAAAAATATTTACATTTTGCATTACTTTAAAGAAATTTGCTGTATTTTGGTTTTAAATATGTCGAATAAAAACCTCTTTATGAAATCGGCGTTCGTTCGAGCGCCTCTTCAAAATGGAGTTGGTCGATATGTGTGTCAGTTACAAAGAGTTGTCCTCAAATTCTGTAAAAGTCATGGAGGTAGTCGAGGCTTACGGTAAGAATTACCCATAAAGTTAAAATCTAAAACCATGTTCGTGATTTTTTAATGTGACAACTTAATAATAAATTATAAATTTATTTTATATGTTGCAGAGACTTCATCGAACAAGACCTGGTGGAATTTGCCAGAGAAAATCCTGGTGTAGTTGTGTATCTCAAACCAAGAAGACACCGCAGCCCAATTATCGTTGGTGAATATTGTAAGTTAATGTAGTTTTATTGACTACTTATATAATATTATATTGTTGCCAAACTAATGTAAAACATTTTACTTGTAGTGAATGGTGACAGAGTGTGGATGAACATGCACAATAAAACTCACTCTGAAATAACAAAATGGATTGAGATTCTAAGAACGCAGCAAGGGGACGTTTCGGCTGCACGCCTGAGGAAGTATCAGTACACGGACTACCCCTCTATCCAGGGACCCTGGACTCCCTTCACATTCAAAAACCCTGAGCTCAACACTGCCACAATTCCTGATCCTAAATTTGGAGCCAATGATAGACTACCAATGTCTGCCACTGAAAAGCTTAGGATACTATTCGAAAAACAAAAGATTAATGAAGAGGAAGTTAAAACAAACGAATAAAATTCTTTAGAACAGAAATTGTGAATAGTGAAAATGTGGTAATGAGTGTTTGTATATAATATAGTTTAGCTATAATTAGTATCCTTAAAATAATTTTAAATAAACTAAAGATCCTGTGTTTGTGTAGTTTTTATTGGTTCTATTCTTATTCCTGTTTCTCTTGATAGCTCCATAGAGGAATTGATCTATGATAGCTTCTAAGAAATTTTAATATAATGTAATGAAAAACATTAGTCAAATACAAATTTTATTTTCTTATAAACATCTTCACGTAAAGTTGGCAATTACAATAACAATCTTATAAATCTCTCTCATGTAGGTAAATAACAACTCTAGACACTAAAGGCACAGTTTAAAATTTAATAATGAAATCATAAAGAGTAATGAGAATTTTTCTTATGAATTTTGAGATATCGCGGGGACTTAAAACTTTTGGTACAAATATCACAGACATGTTTCTTCCCATCGTCATAATGAACTCTCAGCATGTGGGCATTGAGGTATGTCTTGCATTTCAATGTGGAGTTACAAACCTTACAAGTGTATGTCTGTGTGCTATGGCATGTTTTGTTGTGTGTGTGCAGAGCATGCTTGTTAGAGAACATCTTAAAGCACAGGGAACATTCTATGGGATTATTTGGCATCAAATGTTTGGGCTTGCATTTTTCATGTACTCTCATCATGTGCCGTTTTACAAAACGCTCATGTTTGAACACTTTGAGACAAAGTTTGCACATAAACTTTTTAAGTGAGTGAACTGTACTCATATGTTCATGCCAACTTTTGTATGAGAACTTCTTATTGCAAATTTTGCAGGAGATCCTCAATTTTGACACATTGCTAACATTGTGAAAAACCAAAAAATGTTTTGAGTGAATGTGATTCGTTAAAGTCTTCTTTGTTCTATAAAATAGTGGACAGTGATCACAAAAAAGGCATTTGAATCTTTTCAAAACTATTCGCAGATTTTTATTCTTCAAGTCTTCTAAGCTGAAATAAAATAAAAAATTTAGAATCTGCAACAGTCAAGGTTATTGTGTGATTTAATTGTAAATATAATAGAACAATCCTTGATCCTGTTAAGAATTTATTGCTGGAAAATTATTATGAAGTTCATATTTTACCAACTCAGAAACTGGTAATCCAGGTCTTGCTTTTTTATAATGACCTCTGTCAGAAATTTCACTGGTGGTTCAACTGGATCCTCCGGCAAGTTGTTGGTGTGGCCTACAATAGAGATATCATCTAATTCATGTTTAAAAGGTATTTCACAGGTAAATCCATCATACTTTATATCTTCCTGCTTAATTTGTATTAGTTCATGTAAATAACTTAATTCTTCAGGTTCCTCCTTTACAAAATTATTATCAGCTGAAAAGAAAACATTAGTTAGCATAAACATTATATATAAAAATTAACAAAGTTTTTGGTTAGCTTTGACATATATTTTGAGTTTTCTGTTACCAAAAAATTACATTTTACAATAACTATGCTGCAAATTACAAAAAATAATAATTATTAACCTATTGGTAACTAAAGAAGACAGAATACTCACTTATAAATTGCTTGCCATCATCCATCCTACTCAGATCTTCCATTAATCTATTGATTGATTCCAACATATATTTCTTTGGGTTCCCTTTAGAAAAACAGTGATTGTTACTGTTCATTTTATTGTATTTTAAAAAATGGAATTTCAGAATAACAAAAGATCGTCGTTTAGTTAAATTTTTTTGGAAGGTTAGTATAACTTTAATTAGTTGCTTTTAACATCGAAAAGCGCAGCACTGAATAAATTTAAAAGATATATTTATAATAACTTGGTAGCAGGTGCAACGTAGCAAAAAATCGTTTGAATCAGAGAAAAGCAGTTTTGCAGCTGCAGCCGTTTTCAAATAGTTTGACTTACCGTTAGCTGTATGTATTAATTTTGTTATTTCGTAATTTCCGTCTCATGTTTACTAAAATCATCAAAATCTAATTTTAAACAAAATTAAGAAGCACTTTGATTTCTACTTCTTCTTCTTTTTTATTTAACATTGACAGTTTGTTTTTTGTTTTTGTCATGGGCCAAAGAGTCTGGAGGTGACGCGACGAAAGCTGATACCATAGAGAAATTCTACCATAATATAAATATATAAAATAATTTGTCTATGCTGATACTAAGTTTTACTGACTTTACTCCAGGACCTATTTCACTTACAAATAGTCTATCCTAAACTTTACGTGACAGATTTTGTATGGAGTTATTGAAGAATAAGTCAAAAAAGTTGTGGACAGCCTAACAGAAACCTTATCGGTAAGCGACAACACGGGCCCTTAATTATTATACCTCCTTGTTAGTGGCTCTTCTAGTTAACGCCTAACCCCCAATGCCCTGTACCCATTACCTAATGTAGGAATATCTTACAGCCTGCAGTCAATCTTCACTTTCTTACAATTTATTTACTTTAGTCCTAAATTCTATAATATTTTTGAGCGGAGTGCCGAGTGCGAGTTTTTTTTGACGTTTGATCGTGAACGCGTTTCGCGATTACATAGGATTTTATATGGGATTTGTACAGCGCTACCTAGAGATACTCACGGTCACATGTACAGATCCGATATAAAAATCCTTGTAAACGCGAAACTCCTTCACTGTCGAATGTCAAAAAAAATCTCGCACTCGCCACTCGGGTGGAAAATTGGTTTAAGCGTGCGCTGTAGTTCCGTGCGGGAGTTGTAGGTGGCAGTAGTAAAATTAGGGATTTTTGTCGTAATACTTACAGTTTACACTTTTCTACTTTGTACGACTTGGTAAATATAAAAAGAAAGTATATAACAATAAAATAATATTTATTTAAAAAGATTACATATAATATTATGATATACCCAACATAATAATTGAAAAATCAACATAATCAAGAAAAATCCACAGCCAACATTGGTATGTTAAAACAAGAAAAGCATGATTTTTAGAGAATTGAAATCCAAAATTATTCATACATTAAAAACTTAATATTATGCATAATATATTAGGTATGGTGTGCCTCAAGGTCGCTGGAATAAAGAGCTGACCTAGTTAAAATTATATTGTAAGAACAAATTATTACTTAACTTTATCTCTTTCGTTAATTATTTAGTATAATGACAGAGATCAATGAACTTCCCAGTCATAATATTATTTGATAGGCATCACAAAACTTCTTATCAATAATCATGGCTTTTTTACAATATTTATTGTTTTTACTTAATTTTTACATGATACTTGTTTTTGCGAGGTTCTTAAGGTGGCTTCCCTATTATAACGGCACGCGTCTGCGACTGACAAAAATGCCACTTTATGAACTACAATAAAGGATTTTTCTAGCAATGCAATTGATATATCACCATACAGAAAGGCAGTCGGAAAGGTAATTTTTGAATCTACAGTCTACGTGAAATTCTAAACATGCTTATAATAATTGACTACTTTATTCTAATTTTAGTTCTATCAACAACTTGTCGGATTAAAATTACAATTTAGTACTACATTATATGTAAAATGTATTATTATATAAAGCACAACCGGTAAAACAAATACCTTGCCATTTGCAAAAAATAATTACATTTTATAGTGGTGATGCAACATTGATTCCTATAAGTAGGTAATCAACAATACTATAATCCCCTTATTTATCAAAATACTTAAACAGTATTTTAACTAATCAAGGTTGGCTGTCCCTTTCTGTTGTGTAACGTTTTCAATATTCCAGAAAAGGACTGTGAATCTTAAATAAAGGGGTTAAACTAACATAACATGTATGTATGCATGTTGCCATAATAAGAAAAAACTTTTATGACTTTTCTAACATAAGCTAGAAAAGTTGTTTCTTTTTATTACAACAAATAATCATTACCAATGAAATGTTTAAACGAAGCTAGATAAGTTACAAAATGATTTCGTGAAAACTACTTAATAATATTAGGTAAGAAATTTTTATACTAAATAAGTAACAACAGAATTTGGCAAACCCCCACAAACACAACATGTATTTGAAGAGATTATTATCTTATCACTACATGTATATAAATAAAAAATAAATCTGTAAGTCCCGCCAAAACTCGAAAAGCGATCACCCGATCGAACAATATTTCTAATTTTAGTTTTAAATATTCGTGGAAGTCCAGTGAAGGTTTATATTAGTTTTATATTAAGTTAGGGCTCAACCAATCTAGCACTCATGCTGTAGCAAGACAAATAAAATTAGAAAATAAATGTTTACAAGTAGCTTCCTTTGCGCCTGAATAGTAAAAAATTATTACCTTATGTATTTTTGCTAGTAATAATTATTTTTAAATTTCTACACAGAGCAGTCTCTTAGAACAAAAGGAAAGATTCACTTACAACTATCGTCCTCTATACCACTACAGTCTGGTCACAAGCTACAGAATTTAATATGTACAATATTGAAACATAACTATCTCTTTCACTCCTTTTGAGTATATCTCTAAACAGCACTGCACAAAAGGAAAGATTCTAGCGTTGCCAAGTTTCTGCTCGCTACGTGACCGGACCGGTAGTATTTAGTAAAGAACGGTAAAATAATGAGTCACTCCAACCTCACGACAAGCGACAAAAATCCAAATTGAATGATATTTTATTGCTATAGGCACAGTGCAGAAATTTTTACTGATAATGTTGTAATCCGACGGTGGAGACACGGTACGGCTAAAAAAGTACCTTTTTTCACAAGTTTCAGCCAATAAACAAGACTTTTCACCAATAAATTAAAAGGCCAAGCGAGAGTCGGAAAATACATGTATGTGTGTCAGTGGTTTAGCGACGTTTGTATAACGACGAAATCACGCAGGCAATGGATGCTTTTTTTAGGGAAAAATACCATAGACGTAGAATAATATAGAGACCGGATCACCATTTCTATACCCGTTTATTAGGTCTTCTATATTATTCTACGTCAATGGTATTATTTCCATAAGAAACAACCAGTTACAGTTTTATGGAACATAAAGTGACGCGTCGCGTCACTGCCGCGTTGAGTCGCGAAGTGTTTTAACACATTTTTTTACCGCCCACAGTCACAATATTTATAACGATTATGACGTCATCATTGTCAACTACACACTAGCTAAAATTAATAAAATCTTCGATTAATCTACTTATATTCATTGTGCGTTCTCTATTCTATTTATTAACATAACGCTAGCAGTGTATATTATCTTACTTTATTATTTATTAACATCGAAATAATCAGTTCATAATTTCATCTATAGGAAAACTGGTAAGCGACACTAGGAGATAGAGAAATCTAGGAAACTAGAAATCTGTTCAACAGAACGTGTCATCAATTAAAAAATGCAGGTTGCTCATTTTTATAACAAGCTTCACTTTTTAGGTTTCGGAGTTGGGAGTCTGTGGACCGGTATGGTCAACTTGGCCATCGTGAAAAGGCTTCCTGCCACAGCAGACAAGACATATCGGCAATTCGACAGGGAAAGTCTGTCTATCATAAAATATATTTTTTTAATTTTTTCATATGTCCACTATGGAAGTCTGTTACTAGATGTCATAATGTTGTTAAATCAAAAATTAAGTACATAATAATCCAACCGAGCAGAATCGAGTAGAATAAGTATTATCCATGATTCAATTCCAAATAGCATATACGTATTCCATCTTGAATTTTTGTCGTACGCATTATATACAAATTTTGTTAATATTGATACAATTGATTTATTTTCATTGCTGATAGAGGTTTATTTAACCGACTTCCAAAATAGGAGGAGGTTTCCTAATTCGACCGTATATATATGTTCTTTTTAACCTTTACGGTTAAAGTAAACCTCTATCACAACTCGGCTGTATATTATGTATACTACTAATAGAACTTCAAATTCTCGTCACATTCTTGCTTATATACTATACAGGATGCGACAAAACACGGTAAATAATACTTTAGGGTGTTTCCATTATTTTTGTACAATCGGAGAAGTTGTTATGCTATGAAGGTTGTGCTATGTCAACTCAGCCGACAGATCACGGCTTACATAGAATTGACATATTCCGACCAAATGACATAGGTCCGTCAACTGGCTCTTTTTTAATTTGCTTCATTATACCTATGCAAAAGGCATAATATACAAACCATTTGATAAGTAACTATTTCAGTGCAGCTACTTTCATGGTGAACTATATACAGGAGACTTGTATAAATCCTAAAGTATTATTCCCTATGCTTACTTACAATACACATCCTACACTGTTATAAACTTGTTACACCCTGTAGAGCCAACCGAGTTGAACCACCTGTAGTACATAAACTGGGACCAACAAATAGGTGACTCACAGCTAGTAGTCCTCCGCCATGATGAGCACGATGAGCGCGGTCCAGCCGGTGAAGGGTCGGCAGCCGGAGCCGTGCCCGTCCTCGCCGCTGTACTGCTCCCACAGGAACCCTGTCCGCTTGTACTCTGATAGCACGTTGCCTGGGAGAAGGATTATTATGCAAGAAATTACTGCTTCTTTACGTTGATGAGTAACACAACCGGTGTTACTCATCAACGTAAAGAAGCAGCTAGAACCGGTCGAATTGAGACGGCTCATCCTTTCTGGAAGTCGGTAAAAAATTGGTATTGAATACTTTGATAACCGGTTAAGGACATACACACTTTTTATCCTGGAAAAATTCAAGGTACCCAGCGCGCCAAGCAAACTTCTTCACAACAGAGATGTTCTAGACATACAATATATTTTTAAAACCTTTTTAAAATTCTATGAATGTACTCCTAGGTGTAGTGCGCCAAAAAATTTGGAGCATTGGTTTTTTTTTATAAATTAGGCTGTCGTCCCAGATTGCTTTCATTCACAATCAATCCAGCAGTTCAACATAAAACACAGCTATACTCACGGACGATGTTCTCCCTGAGTGCGGCGTGCAGGTGTGCGGCGCGCGCGGCGTGCGGGCCGGGCGCGAGCGCGTAGTGTCTGAGTGCGTGCAGCGCGAGGTAGTTGATGTTGAGCCACACCTGCCCGCGCCAGTACGGCGGGTCGTGCTCAGTGTTGCGCGCCATGTGCAACGGGGCTGACTTCGACAGCGATCTGTGAGGATACGTATATGTGAATAGGCATGTATACGCACGCGACGTGCGTGTGCATCGTACGCATTGTGCGTATATCAATTTTGACATTTTGATTAGAGTAAATTAACTATCTTCGCATTCCACAGGGGTTGGGGGCCCGCTGCGGATATGTTAGGCTCGCTGCAGCCTGTATGGAATCGGCCGCAGCCCTACCCATTAAAACTCTGCGGTGCTCCTAGCCACCGCTTCCTAACGAAGTCGCGGGAACTGTAGGACACCACAACTTTGCTATTTGCAAATATTGCATTTTACTTATTACACAATCGGGTGTAAGTGTTACAAAACTTGCTAGACCTGCCCCTGCGCTGACACCATACCAACTTTAAGATAAACATCATAAAGTTTACCGGTGTTAAGTAATCCTTTACATATTAAAGTATCGTGTAATATGGCAGATTATTAAGTACCTTAATCCGTAAGGCGACCACAGGAGCTCGGGTTTGTCTAACATCTCCAGGATCTTGCCGAGCTTGGGGCTGTTGGGCTTCAACACCTTCATCAGCATCGGGAAGAGGGACACGTAGCCTGAGGAACGAGGACCGTTTTTAACGCACTTTAAATACACTTAAATAAATCCTTACAAACATATTGTAAACAAAAACAAAACAGAGGTTGTTCATCACTCCTAACATCTAATTCAATGAACCATTCTGGCGTACCGCCTACATTTGCGCTAAAACTATTGACGTTATTTTTTGTGCTTACGAACTATAAACGTCAAATTTTAAAAATGTGAACTTTTTTTGGCCAAAACGCCAGATTTATATAACAAGGCATACCGAGTGCGGAGGTAACGAGTCGCGGTTGCGGCGGCGCTGACACCACCCGCACCATCTTGGGTTGGTCCTGCTTGTTCTTGGGTTGCTGTCGCTCCAACCGCACTGCGTCCGTGTGGAGACCTGCATAACACATCGTACCTCAATTCTACAATTTTAAGCCACACAACGCTGTTTTGTGTCTTAGGGCGTTTTCACCGTTTACTGATAAGTGTCGGACAGTCTATCCACGACTTTTTTTAACAGATGTTGTATGGAGAATCTGTCAAAAATGTTGTATGTAGCCTATCAGAAGCTTCATCAGTAATTAATTACCATAATCAGCATAAGTCTGCGTGTGATGCGACCAGTGCAGCTCGTTCAGCAGATCTTCGTCACCCAGCTGGTCGCGGGTAGCCTCGTATCTAAAACACATAAGTATCATCATAATATCTACACTTCAACACGCCTTAAGCTACTTTCAGTCTTGAATAAAGGGGATATTTCCGAAAGCTAATTCATATTAATATTATAAATTACAAACTGTGCCTGTCTGTCTGTCGCCTCTTCACACTCAAATCACTAAACCGAATTTGCTGAATTTTCTTATGGACATACTTTGAGTCGAGGACATAGGGCATTTTTATTAAATGTATGGTTCTCGCGCGATAAACGAATTTTGGCGCAACAGTGTTGTGGGCACCATCTAGTTCTCTTAAAATGTGTTTGTCGCTAAACTCCTAGAGGAGATCAAGTTGGCTGAATTTTTTTGTGTCGAGAAAGAGCATAATATTCACAAATAAGCCCGGCAGGATAACGTCTGTCGGGCTCGGTAGTAATAATATAATTTATATAATGTTGTCCTTATATAATATTTATATTATATAAAGACAACAAACTTTAAAAATTAAATCACTTGACGGACGTTGTTTGTAGAGGACACATCCTGAGGACGCTCCGGTGTTGGGGCGACACGCATGTCGAGGTTTTCAACCCCCATGTTGGCCTTGCATGAGTTTGCTAACATTATTGCTTGTGTGGTGGTGGTGTTTGCAAGTTCTTACATGCGAGTGTACGCTCAGGCAGTGTGTGACAGGAGGGAGGTGCTGTAACGCATGCCTATGCGTACACTCACTCATTTACTTGCAGGTTGAGGTTTATTTCACAGAATATTGCTTAAAAGTTAAAATATCATAATTTACAAAATTTCAAGACAACAAACTTGTCGCTCTCTCTGTCCAGCGCCTTAGCTATCGTGGCCATGGCGTCGGCGGCAGCGAACATCCAGCACCGCAGATCCACGTGACGCTCGATGTGAGACGGGTGCGACGCCCTGAAAGTTGACACGTCATCGAGATATACCCTCACACCGCTACAGTAATCCGCCATTTCTAAGGGTCAGTTCAAACTGCAATATGATGCGACTATACGCACAAACTCATTTCTAAATTTGTATTAAATGAAAGTTTTTTAGTCACAAGCGCACGCACACACAACTGAGTTGAACTAGCTGTCAATCATGTTACACAGCATGTAACTCTTCAAGGTTTACTGTTATATGGCATATCTGGCATATTGAAAACGTCATATGACAGAAAAAGACAGCAAACCTTGAATAGTTATACACTGAGTAAATATTTTTATTAGTTAGAGGGTAAATCTACATACAGAATATAAATTTATATTCACCTGGGGTAGTCGTCGATGCCTGAGGTGAGTGTCTTGGGGTTGAGCTGCAAGCCGTCGTCCTCTCGCCCGCGCCATCGGTACGCCGTCGGCTCCTCCCCCTTCTGCGTCGTCTGGAACCACTGGTACCACGCCTGCAAAATTATAATTTAAGATAACAGATAGTTCGACACAGTTGTGCGAAAAACCCATGTGTGCGTGCGCTTGTGAATACACAACTTTCATTCTTGTTGCACTGACGCGGCAGTCGCCGTTCGAGTAAACAAGGCCTACCCTACCCAATATAACCGCGCGCTGAAACTGAGTTAAACTATCTGTAAGCATTTAGTTCCTAATATTAGGGAAGTTGATACCAAGCCAGATCGAGAATATAAGTAAGTTGGTCGCGTTATGTAAAACCCAATCGACAGGTCGCGACCGACATATTGACATATTCCGATCAAATGACGTAGGTTCGTCAAACTGCGCTGTTTTAATCTCTTCGTATGTACTTGAACTGTTAATGCCACTGTCTAGAGTGTGTTGAATATGCCAGTTTGTATAATATATCCGTGGTAGGGGTACCTGCAGTCGCGGGAACATGCGGTGCAGCGCGGCACGGCGGTGCGGCGCGCGGAAGTCGCGCGCGTGTCGCCGCACGAGCTGCGCGACCTGCAGCAGCAACATCGGCGGGTTGGCGGCCGCGTTGCTCTGCACCACGAACTCCTTCGGCACGCGCGCCAGCGCCTCCACACCTGAATCACAATGTCGACTAGTCTACGCGCCTCAGGGACGGAGAGACGTCACGACAACAGCGCATAGGGCGGCGGAACAATGCGACACATTGTTAAGTGTTGGTTTTTTTTTTTATATTTAAAAATAAGGTACAGCTATAGGCTTTTCGCCCATATCCTTTGTTTGTAATCCTTATGTTAGGTTTTTTGTACCTAGGATCTCATCCCAACTTCTTATTCAACTTATATAACATTATTGTTAATGTCGTTAAGTGTTAGGTGTTGGTTGCTAGTCGACATTGTCTAATTTGATCTATGTGGTAAAATATAGTAATCTTTTCAAAGCAAGACTTTCAGACCGTTTTCTACTTATATCAAAACAGCCCTGAGGATCATCAAGGTGCATGGGTTTATCATTGGTTCGTGTAAGCCACTCACGTATCCGCTAAAGCTTGTATCATCTCACCCAGTATCTGCTCTCGTGGTATCCAGCCCTCGACGTTGATGAGGTCTAGCCAGTGCGCCGCGATGTCCAGCTGGATGTCCAGCGACCACCGTCCGATCAGCAACCCGTGGAAACCCTCGTCCCACAGGAAGCCGCGCGGGAAGAATGGCCTGGTCAAACAATACGAGCCCTTATGAAAACATATGAAATTGCAGATCAAACTAACTTGGAGTTCTAAGTTTTTGGCACTCAGATATACAATCAAGCTACTACTGCTACAAGCTACGACAGGAATTCTGTCATTAATGTCTGTGTACTGTTACACTAAGACACTTGGGCACAACGACTTCGCACAGCGGCAGATGCGACACTAATTAGTTGACAACGAAGTGTCGTGTATGTTATCAATCGCGGTTTGTATAGAAGTGACAATTTTTTTGACCGAGAAAGAAGTAAGAAAGCACTATACGTCACATCACCAACCTGCTGGGCACGGCGGTGTAGAGGGGCGCCCGCCAGTACGGCACGGGCTCGCGCGTGTACGGCGACTGCACACGCCCCGCCCCGTAGAAGTACCCGATACCTCCCACCATGTTGGACAGCGCCGCGCGCGCTACAGACACATCCTCCGTCTTGTAGCTGGAATTAATAATAATATATAAGCATGACACCACGTCAGTCTGATCCCTTGCTAAAAAAATAAACTCACTTGACGAAACGGCGCAACGCTGTTTTACGCCATTTTCCTGTGAGGCCGTGGTATTTGTTCGGTCGAGACGGGCCATTCGTGCCGAAAAGGCACATCCCACGGCAGGTCTATTATCACTCACCCCTTCTCCGTCAACTTGAACTCATCTTCAAACCGCTCCTCGTAGGCTCTCTTTCTGGTCTCCAACTCTTTGGTGTACAGGTCGCCGGTCAGCGGCGGCGGCATCTGCTCCTCTGTGGTATACACGATGTCCGCAACAAACGGCGGCTCCACCAGCATTTGGATCGGGATGAAATTCACGCTTTTCTCCTGTGAAATTTTTTTTTTTTATTGAATATGAGTCGATGTAACATACGACTGATATCCAAAAACAGGAAAACATATCTGAGAACGTACATTTTAAATAAGGGATAAAATGAGTAGCTATTATTGTGATTTAAGTTTTTTAGATATATGTCTAATTCCAATCGGGGACATGCCGCTTACTCAAATTCAAAAGTAATTTCGCACAGAGATGTGTTACCTTATCAACTAAAACATCGTCCATATCCAGCACAGCCAACCGACCGAGTTTGGGATGTCGCTCCACCCTGAGTAGAGAGTAAAACTTCTCCTTCAGCTGGTGAAGACCAGGCGCGTGCGCTTCCGCGTACGAAGTGTGTAACGGAGCACCTACAATTATAATTTAGATAAAATATTAATGTAAAAATTACTATAGGAACTTTCTTCGATTGCATTCTAATAATTCGATTTGTGAACGCGTACGGTAATGACAATTGACGACATAAGAGCAAGAAGCATACAACTAGCATTTTGGAACCTTCGAGTTTATACTCATTTTTTCCCATAAAATTTTGACAAATCTTGTAATTAACTTGTTTCATTATCTATCTAGTGTATCTAGCTACGCATTTAACGCACATTATTTTAATTTAAATTAAATTTATTGGGTCCAAAAGCGTCCATTAACCCAAAAATCCAGGAGTTTTTTTAAATGTCAGTTATCTGTTTCGTTTACTTATGTCTTAAAATGTGCTATCACCTTCAGTAGTGATATCGGCTAGGTTTTAAATAACACGTCCAAGTTACTTAGATCCGCAATCTAGCTAAAAATCAACTACCCATAAGAGTCATACAAGCATAGAGAAATTATACAATTGTGGTACAAGTGTGGAATCTTGTTGACGCGTAAATAGAAATAGGTTGTAATGTGCTAATGGATCGAAAAAAATTTTTATCTATGTTATAGGTACATAATACTAGCTTTGTGGTCTCGTAGGTGGAAATAGTCCCGATTTTTTTCCGTTAGTGCGGATACTCTATAAAGTTAAGTGTTAACATCAAAATCCGCAGTGCAGTACCTGACAATCTCTTATTTACTAGATTATTATTTAATAGTTTTGCAATCAGAATAGCTTAAAGCTACCACAATCGCAACAAAAATTGTGAATTTACCCATTCAGAATGGGCCGGCTCTTAGACCGGAGAAATACCAAATTATTGTTAGCTACAACAATCCATATACCTTCTAGGTGACTGACAAGCGATACCGCGATGTAGCCTAGTGATAGCGCCATCTATACGCCGATATTGTAAACTTAATTATGAACTTTGTAAGTACGTGTACATAACATAGTACTAACATAATAAATTTAATTTTAAAACTTAAGGGGAGGAAGCCTTATCCACTCAGGTAGGGTATATCGCGAAAACTATTTATTTTTTTAACCTACATTTCATTTTTATAGGTCTTACAACCGATACTTATGAAATTAATAAGCATGTGTTTATAAGTAGATTAGGGTTAAGAAGAAGTTGATAAGAATTTTTTTTCAGTGTCAGCTGTTCTAAGGGGCCCCTTACAACCCCCCCTTAGAACAGCTGGAACTGAAAAAAAACACAATTTACTATTATTGTAACTAATTTCCATTAGGTTTTATAATGCGGTTTACTGATCACATCTACTTAACAAGTTCCAAAAATATAGTCATTATAGTTTTGTAAAAAAATTGTTTGACATGCATAGACAGACAGACAATTAAAAATACATATTCAACTTTTTTTTAACAATGTAAAAAGTATTTACCCTTATGAGGCACTATTTGAATTTTAAAGTTTTTGAGAGCAGGTGTATGACCAATGATAGCTCCCTGCTCTGTATATATCTTGGCATCTGGCTCCGGCCCCAGAGACTCATCCAGTGCAGCATACCACACCAGCACAAATGGAGACCTGTCTGATGACTGCAACACATATTTTTAAAGAAAGAATAAGTTTTTACAGTAGAAGAAGTAACTTTGTATTTAAACCTATACTTAAAATATTTAAGATTTTCAGACTTATTTTTGCAAGTCAGTTTAGAATTTTTTTTAATGCTGTTTATTTAATGATTTTTAAATCAGGGTATAATGTTTATGTTTTATATATACATATAATATAACCTCAAAATAATAAAATTAAATGTACAGGCACACCAAATAAAGCTAAGTGACAATAATAAAATACATATCAACAAAAAAAGTTGTCTGTTTACCTGTTTGTCTCTTTGTACACACAAATCTCAGGAACTACTGGACAGATTTGAATAAATCTTTTTTTGTTTAATAGCTATTAGGTCTGGGCAACATATAGGATACTTTTTATCCCAGGAAAATGATATGATTCCTGCTTGATATAAAAATGTTTGTGCTACAAAGTTGCGGGCACCGCCTAGTATCAAAATATTTACTAAATGGATAACATAAAATCTACATGACACTGTCCTTATATGATTAGCAACAAGTACTATTGCAAAGAAAATTCATCTAACCCCTTAAATTAGTAAGGAATTGTATATCAAGCTTACTTGGTTTGTAACATTAATTCTAGCTGTCCATTGGCCTCCGTGTTCTCCCCCAGGGGTCTTGATGAACGAGGTGTATATTGTGTGGGGAGAATCTGAGATGACCTGCTCACCAAAACTTATACCGTCATGGTACAGCCATGTGTATGTTTGTAGATTATCATTTTGCTCACACCAATGTCTGGGAAACATATATATTTGTGTTATTTATATAAATTTTTGTATGTGTCAGTATTTGTAGTAGCCAATTTTTATTAAAGGCGTTGAGTGATTGCTACATCTATCCTTATCATGATATAATCATTTACTAAGATAGGATTGTTGTAAAGCTACAGTCTAGCTCTAAGGTTTGATACCAACAAAGCTTCAGAAAAAATATAATTATTTATACAGTAAACTCAAACCTTAGTAAATTGAAAACCTCTATTACAGAGGTTTAAAAAATTATATGATTGCTTCACAACAGAACCATCCAGCTACCACAAGGTAGCTACTCTTGAGAACTTAAAACCTCTTTGTCATAATATATTTTGTGTTTCCCTTGGACTTTAGGTTATAAAGGCTCTACTGTACCACTTTTAAGTATCAGCAATTTTTCTATCTACTGAGACAGGACTTATAGCAGGTTTTAAAGCAGCCATGAAATTAATTACACAAATCCTCACCTTATTCCCTTATGAACCCTTGCTGAGAGCTCATACCACATCATACCAAACACTGGGGACTTCGGCTCTCTACTTTTAAGACCAAAATAAACACCAGGTCTGTAGGTACCCCAATATCTCTCAGGAATGTTTAGGCCAGTAGCCTGCACAGCCTGGAAACACAAATGTGTCTCTAATAAGAAGAAAGTGGAGAGTAGCTTATATGCTTGAATATTATAATATTCAAGCAGATACACTACTTACTACAAAGCTTAAAAATTATTTACAATTGCATGTAACACAATCAAATCTAAAAGTAATAAAAAATGTATTTTAAGGTTCGAAATTAATCAAAGACAATACGGAAAGACAGTAAAAGAAATTCGTTGATTAAAAATCAGGAAAAAGCCCAGACCTTCTCTTCATCCAGCGGCGTATTGACTCTAGTTTCTAGGTATCCTATAGTGCCCACGTATACGGCCACTGCTAAGAAAAACACCCCAACAAACGTTTTGCACATCGACAGTGCCTTGAATGTACGAGTGCTCGAGGTGTTATCGTCGGCACCCGAGCTGCTGCTGGATTCATTGTGGCTAGTTTTGTTTTGTGAATTAGACTTTCTGTGCCTGGGCATATTACGAGTCCTTCGTAGTGCACGTTTAAAAAACTGTGACTAAATTCATAAATTTTTAATATCGGCTTTCCTGTGTATTTGGACTTTTGACAGCTCTTGATTACCACAAAATGTCAAACAGTCAATTGAAATCGTGTCAAAATGCCAAGTAGTCAAGTGGCCATAATTTGCTACTTAAAATGTTTCTTTCTACAGAAAACAAACTTATCAAATATCATGATTGTATTAAATTAAACAAATAATAAATTAATTGTTGTTAAAAATTTGAATTATCATTTAATTACATTAACGTCCTCTTTTGATAAACTTTATAAACTACTTGATACTGTAGCTAAATGTAGCGTTCTAACGTTACCTATTTTCAAAAACAGATGGCTCTAGCACCTTCAAAAATTCGGTGCTCTTGTTTCTTTTACCTTCTTTTTCTTTTAAAATTAAATTTTGACTTGTTTTTGGGAATATGTTGCTAACGTATAAATGTTATAAATCGTTACTATAACGACATTCGCCTTTATCTAAAATTAGGAATAAATCAGAAATGGGAGTCGCTGAGCAATGTTTTTGGTAAAGCAGGTTTGTAAAGCTGACAGCTGTCGATAAAACAGATGAAACCCCCCCGCGGCGCATCACCCCGCGGCCACCGCCTCGACCCGCCCCGACGCGCTACTCGGCCAGTATGATCGAGCGGGACGTGTTGTGTGTATATATCGCGGTTTGTGTTATGTGCGACGCTACGCGGCTGTCATGAGTCGAACGCTATACTTTTAAGAAATACTAAGTGAAATTATGTAAAATAATACAAAATATCCGCTCGTTTTCGCCCCGGCCGTCGTCCCGTATTTTCAATATCCTTCCAGCCGGCCGGCGACGCGGCACGCGACACGGCTTCTAAAAAAAAGAAACTCGAAATCTTGATGTCGGTGAGCGTGAGGATTGAAGTGTTTGTGCAGTGTTAAAATAGTTAAATGTATAAACGTCGTGCAATGTTCGTATGAGGAAGAAAAGCAATCGGACCATAGTAAGTGGAGAGAGTGTTTTTTGTTAGTAAAGATATGCGGGGTAGCTCGCCCTGCCCTCAGCGTTTATACGTGTGGGGCGGCTGATCGAACCACAGAGGTACGGAGGTCTATCCCTCGTATTCTCATTTTTTTTTATTCGAGCAGGTCCCTAACCCCTTCGAGTTGCAGTTTTTTTTGGAGGGAACGATTATATCGCCGGACTTTTAGGTTATAGATCGATACGTGAATGTAAACATACCGCGTATTTCGAGACTTATAAAATAGAGACTCAGAAACGAGTCGGTCGTATAAATAAAACAGTAAAAACAATCGCTGACTAAAAAAAACTGGAACTACTGCTTGTTTAGCTAACTCCGAAACTGGTTTAGTCGTACCTACTATCCAACTAGAGTAAAAACGTAACTTTATTTTGTACGAAAATGTATTGGACTAGTCACAAATTGTGTAAACCTTTATTTCAACTGATTTCCGAAAACAAGGAGGTTATGCGGTTTATGTACAGGTGCCAGCCTTTTATCTTTTGTAAAGCAAAAAATCTTTGTATTATAGGTAATGTAATTTAAAAAAAAAATTAACACCATCGTAAACTACCTACCTTAGGATTGGTAAATGTTTGCAGTATAACAAACCATAAATGCAGCAGCAGCCTTAACTTTTGAGAGGCTATCGACAGCATAAGCTCAATTAGATAGCTATGTTTATCAACATATACTGGATACACCTCGATCCTCATTCTTAAACCTGAGAGCTTAGCCAACACGTTATCTTTAAATTATAAAGACGCGATTTTAAAGAATCGTCGATCAAGATGTATAGCTGAATTGATAAGAAAAGTCGACCGTTTATTTCATATTCTCGAACGCAGAAGTCGGCTCCATACGTTGTGATCGGCGATGCTATTACACTTTTTTTAAATTATATCGAAATCTTCAAAACGAGTTTACGAAAATCCGTAACATGCGATTCTGTGTTTGGTTAGCGTTTAACCACCTGCAAGGGTTTCTAACTGGTTCGCGAACGTGCTGGGCATGTGGAAGACACCTGTCTCTCGTATCATATGATGCCTATTGCCCTATGTGTGCGGTGCATAACAAAAATATTAACAATGCATATACAAGCCTTTAGCTGCCCTAAAATTCATTTCGTTTAAACAGTCGAGGATAAATCTCAGCGTTTTTCGCTTAACAGTAAGGTCCGAAATGTATTTATTTAATTATTTGTGATAAGGTACAAAATATGTCATGGCCCAGATACACGAGGCTAGTTCTTCAAGCTAGGATAGCAAGCTAGAGTCAGGAAGCTAACAAGCTAGTGCCTCTGGCTTCGTGCAGACTAAACTAGATTCATTTCTTGGCTAGTAAACTTAGTACCTAGCTAAACTAGACTAGTTAAGTAGCCAGGTTCAGCTAGCCAAGACAGTTTTACAGGCAACAGCTATCTTTCTATCCTAGCTTAAAAAACTACCCTCGTGTATTCCATGCCTAACACGCTGACTTCGAGGGTAAAGCTGTAAACAAACTGATCGAACCCGTCTGACAGCCCATACAAAAACGTCCGCGACTTACGTCAGACGCGGCTGACAGCCCATGCGAAACGTCCGTCTATTCCTAATTGACCAAAAAATATAAAAACGCGCAGGCGCACCGCGAACTGGCGTGATTGCTGGTGGACTGTCATCAGGGTCCCTAGCCAACACGTGCCATTTCAAAATTGACACACAGAAACGACTTGAAAATAGCCTTATGTAACGAACGGATTGTGTCAATACCATACATTTTGGATCAGCGATTATCTAGAACCTAGATAATAGTTTAGACTTTAGACACTCGGTAGCTGTCAAGCCGAGTTCAAGTTTATCAGAACTGCCGAGTAGCAAGGGTGTGTAATTTTACACGATAAAAAACTAAAGGCGGACCTTTTTGGCTAGGAAGTTAGATAATTTAAATAGGTGATACTATAAAGAATCGATAAAGAAATTGTGTTGGCTAGGGATGTTAGGGGAGGGCCCTGATGATAGTCTACGGTCATGTGAGTTTCCAGTGCGCCTGCGCGCTCCTGTGGTGTCGTGTATGATTCATCGGGAGCAACTAGTAAGGTTGCCAGTTTAGAGGGCATCTAATCAGCTCTTGATCTTTCTAGAACCCTAGGGTTAACTGGGGTTCCGCAGAACTTTCTTCTTAAGAATGAGTTTTCTCTTTATTATATTGTAGCAGTTTTAATACTTCTTTCAAATAAAAAGACAAGAAAAATAATCTCAAGGAAATAAACCTTAAAAAACCTAAAGTTCTATCACCTGATATTAAGCTGTCGGAGACTATTGCAAATTTCCAAGCATTTACTCGTCTGGCTTACCGTCAGGTGATCCCTAGCTCCTTTGTAAGACACGCAGAAACCCGTTACCCAAAAGGGTATATTAACTATTTCAAAACCCCGCGCGCTTGGGTTCTGGCTTCGTTTGCGATTAGTCACCTGTGATTTATTCAACTCGGGAGGTTTTTAAATTGTTGAAATGTCAATAACCCGCACCAGTTCACGGTCGTGGAGGAGCCGGCAGGCGGCGTCGGAGATAGTGCTAGTTTAAATATGTGTCTAGATTTTACCCGTGGTTTTGCTCGTGAAAATAGGACAGCCACATATGACATAATATTATTTCAATTGAGCGTTTGTAACTCTACAATCGTCCGATTGTTTAGCGACAATCGCGCTTTTGTATCGCGAGGTCGCGGGTTGCAGATTACAAGCGTTATTAGCGACTAGCGATGTACAGCCAAACGCGTGATAACATTCAATACATCTCTAATCAGCTCGGCGATCGCACATTTGTCAGCACCGTACGCATCACATTTTTGATAGCCTCTTACGTTAACTTATCGAAATGCGGCGCGCACGACGCGATTTAATCTGCGAGATTTCACACTGACTCGAAGACCACAAGAGTACAGAGGTTGTGGTCAAGCTATACCTTAATGCTTGTCATTGCGATACGTCAGGCTGTGACTTATGAGGTCAAGCCTCAAAGTTGTGTGACTCTACACAGATCACACGATTGAGACACAACCATTGACCATGTTTCTCCGAGTTGTAAATCTGCCCAGACATAAATCTGTCAACGGCAGGATTTGGGAATTCTTGCGATAAAAGACGAGCGCGGCTACCTGAACTCGAACACTTTTTGTCAACTTTTTGTTTCATTATCACCTCTAGATTCTTTGTTTTCAATATTCAAACCGATCACTCATGGAGGTTTTCGAGATGCGTGTGAAGTTGGCATCCCGAATTGGAAAATAAAAAAAATAAAATGTGTTCTTGTCGCCCCCACGTAGTTCTGGAGTTACACATAAAGAAACTTTTTAAAAATTATGGGGGGCTAGCTTCCCAATTTGTAATTTTCAGCGGCTTGCACCAAAAAATAATTTACTTGGATAAAAAAATACTAACTAATAGGATCTTTGGGGGCCAGCTACAACTTTCGCCAAAAAAATTTTTTTTATCGATTTTGTTTATCAATTTATGCTCGAGTCTAGGAGCTTCACTTCAATCAGTTCGAAATAAACAGTAGATAACTTTTTTGAACTACCTTTAATCGAAATTAAAAACTAAAAAATTAAGAATTTAGCAAATTATGAAAGTTCCAATAAAAATTGAGAGAGTTCTAGCTGCGCTTCGAAGAGTTCTACAAAAGTTCTCTACTTTTTAGTTTGATCAGATCAAAATTGAAGTTGCTAGAGTCGAGCATAAATCGAGAAAGAAATTCGATAAAAAAATAATTTTCGGAAAAATAGATTTTTGCGAGAGTTCTAGCTGCCCAAAGAAACTGCCTGTCTACAAATTATCCTAATAGTATTTTTTACTCCGAGTATGAAAATCAAAAATTAGGAAGCCCCCCCATTATAAAAAAATTAACATATATACGGTCGAATTGAGAAACCTCCTCCTTTTTTGGAAGTCGGTTGAAAACGTTTTTATGTATGAAAACAACGGAACTGTTACTAAAAATAATAAAAAACTTCAGAGAAATATTTCATTTTCAATATCTTCGGACGGACTTAACACGCGTGTTTTAGTGTCATTACAGACCAGTTGCCCCCTAATTCACGATGCGATTCCGCGCAATTCCGGATTTCGGAAACTTCTGTTAAAACTGCCAGGAGTTTCCGTGAGAACGTTTCTGTTTCCGCGTGGAATCACATCGTGAATTAGGGGGCAGATATAATCTAAATTTTAATAAAACTATGATTCCATTGAGAATTTTCATAACGAACTGTAACGAAATGCGGCGCGTACGGTGCTGACAAATGTGCGATAACCTTTAGCAGCAATAACTATTATTATTACTGTCTGTTTTCCTCCGACAACGTCCGCGTGAAACTTTATAAACTATGCCGTTTTACAACATTTTTGATTATTGCTCGGCACCTTGGTCGTAGCGTGATGTTTTATAGCCTTTCTTGATTAAAGGACTAAACAACACAAAACGAATTCCTGTGATCAGCGCGTTCAAACGAAGAAACTCTTCAGCTTTATATTATCTGTATAATATAGATTCGCTAGTTTTGTAGACGTCCTGAAGAAAACTGTCCTTTTGTAGCTTCCTCTAGATGTCAAAAAATTAACATTATAAAGCTTAACCATTCTGAGAAGCGAGGTCCATGACCTCAATACGCGAGGGTCTAGGTTTCCATTAAACAGTAACGTTTACTCAAGGTCATCCGAAGAGGTTACTAATGCAGGATATTAGCAATTAAATTCGTCGCTGCCAGTTGCCCCTGTCCTTGTTTTCGTGTTTTCTATGGTTTACGCCACGAGTCTAGACATAAACTCTCATATTTTGACTTTTGATTGTGATAATAAGGAGGTGCCTCATTCGTAGTTTAGTTTCTGGAGTCTGAAACGGAGGTTCCCTAACTTATTTCATTCCACTTTGATGAAGCAGTTATACGGAATACTACGTGTAACTCACGTACCACATAAAACGACGGCAACGCACCTGTAACTCCTCGACCTCCCGCCTTCTCGCGACCTTGAATGGCGGTAATTACTTTCATCAGGCGTTGCCTGCGCGTATTTACCTTTCTATATCTTTCTCATTTCATCGCTATCTCAACAATCACCATTGAGTCGTAGACATAAGGTTCATTACTGATTCCAATAAAAATTCAGACATAGAATAATTAAGAATAACAACGAACGCCCTTCTCGTAGCCGTGTGAACTCGGCGACGTGTGACCTAGTGGATACAGCTTCCACTGCTCTCGAGAGCGTGCAGATTCAGTGGAGTGTACAAAGACATTGTCATATCTCTATTGCAATTAAAGGACACTAGAACAGTGAATAAACTAAGTCACTAGAACAGTGAACAGTGAAAAATAAAAATCGCAAGGACCCTAAGATAGTTTTCTACTGACTACAGAATTTCAAAAGGGGTTTCTGAGTGAAACCGTTAACCTGTACTAAAATAAACAACGGATGCGATGGCCGTGTACGTGGCAGGCCGCGCTGTCCCCGCGAGGTGATGGGGTGTTGAGGACTTCCACTAAACACGCGATGTCAGCAGACGGTTCACTATTAATTTACCTCTGGATATACGAAAACGAACCTTGTAATGTTAGCACGAAGATCCTGGAGGCAGAATAAGTTACCGCACTGTGTAGCCGATTTCTGCTGTTCTAACAATGTTTACATAATACTGACGAAGGCCGCATGCGAGGTGCCACTATGTGGAATTAATTCCTTTTATTTTTATTACAATAATATTAACTAATTAAGGACAGACGACGCTTGGTCATACAAAAATAATACTACTATGCGTCCTTATGTGCGTAGAAAATTGTTTAAAGCTCCTTCATACAGTCTCCCTGGCACCTGCCAAGAGCACTTCCTCTTCTTGACTTGCTGTAGTTGTGAGAACCGACTTTTTATCCGATATCCGCGTGATGATTATCTTTCTTCAGAAACTTTTGTCGGGTCAAGTTAGCAATTATCCTCATCACATTTTTGATAAAAAACGATTTGTTGTTTTAAACTTCCAACGCAGGAGCCGAACCCAACGCCTGCCATTCGAAAAAGAAATTTGAACCACTTTTAGTTTGGTTGTCCATTGTGAATATCCCTTAGGTCAAATTAAAAACTTTTTACTGCAGTAAAAAGTTTTTAATTTAGGTCAAATGGGCCTGCAGACCTAATGGCAACCAACTTGCCCCCTAAATAACCTGCCCTCGTTTGACATGCGTCTCATGTAAAGGACTCTACTTTGTTACTATATAGGAGCAATGATAGAGAACAATCAGACCTACGTTTTAAGCACATTGAAATTTTGAAACAAGTATATATTTATTGCGCAAAACAAACTACCTTAGATTGCTATCTAAGGTAAAAGGAGAAGCGTTATATCATCCCACTAAGTTCTTTCGCTCTCCTTATAGACCTTCACGCGTGTAGAGAATGTAGAGTGACCCCCGTACGACCTGCCGATATCTGTTATCGCGGACTTTGGACCCCGTAGCCTGTAGCGGCCGACGCTCAGGTGATCACTCGCGTAGTGGACACCGACCAGCAGACAGAACACATGTACTCCAATGTAAATATTGTTTAAAATTTTGCGTAAAGAAGTGACGTCTGGTTAACACGCGTGTGAGTTAGCCCCCCCCCCATTATTTTTAAAAATGATTTTATGTATGAAAACAACTATCTTTTTATTTTCAATTTCTGGGGGGGTCAAATTCACACGCGTCTGGTTTACACTGATGAGTGGTGGTATTGCTATTCACTCTATCTTGACTCTGGTCTTCCTCTGCAACAGTAACACAGCTTTGTAACGTTTGTTGCTGTGTCAGTGTTCTTGGTCTAAACTCCTAAAATCAGGTGTTTGTGACAATAACATCCGGCTGCGTAAGAGCATCCAAACATTATTAATATAAAATTAAAATATTCTAAGCGGATTCTATTCTAGGATTGGTCCTAGCGCTGCGCTGGTCAGTTTAACAATGTATGAAACAAATTTAAAAGGTTGGCGCCTGACATAACATCTGAAATACAGCACACATATGTCCTATTAACTATCAGAAATTAGAGGATAGGATACCCGTAACCTTCCCCCTGGACCTGCTCGAGTAGGGGCGCGCCGTCGACTCGATCTGACGGCGCCTGGTGTTGCAGATGTCAGTGGGGCTCCAAAGGCGCGTGCCGGCGCTGGACGAGGGGGGCGGCGGCGTGCCGTCGGCGTGGAAGTCCAGCGAGCCGCCCTTCCCGTCGTTCGCGCCGCCGGCCGGCTCGCCCGCCGGCCCGGCGTTCGCCGCCTCCCCCGCGCCCTCCACGCCCGGCCCCGGTCCGGGCTTCGCGGGACCGTACGCGGCGGCGGGCCCCTTCGGCAGCCCCTCGGCGAGGCCCGGCTCGGGCGGTGGCTTTCCCCCGGGGCCCCCGCAGCAGGCGCACTTCCCCGGCCCCGGGTTCGCCCCGCCCGGCTCGCCCTTCCACCCGCACCCTCCACATCCGCCGATGCCTCCACATCCACACATGATGGCGCCGCTACCACCTCCAGTTGATAGGTAAGCATTTTACACTTTACTTCTAGAACTAAGTGGTATAGTCGACTGGCGAGGCCCGTCTTCTGTCCGATCTTTGTGTTTTATCATCATGTTTAATTATTTCACACTACCACATTACCTACATGTTTATCTATGTAGATCAATACATTAGTATATCGACGACAAAATATATTGTTATGAGTGGTGGTCGAGGGACGTGAGACGTGACTCACTGTTTAGGAGATATGAATGTGTTGTCTGATTTTATACGCGGTAGAACCGAAATAGACCTGTCGCTATTCTATATTGTTTCTCATATTCCTGTCCAATCATTTACGCTTTAAGACTAAAAATAAACACGTGTTTATGTTTGTCTAATAAATTGTAAATTGTTTTCATTGTGGTGCTAAGTAATGATCGCTACTCTTCAAGAATTTAATGCTTTTGTCGTTCGAGAGCGCCATGCTTCGGCACGAGTGCGCCGGCTCGACTGTTATGATACCACGGCCTCACAGAAAACTTGCGCGAAACGTGAGTGAGTTTACCGGTGGCCCAACTTCCCTGATCCTCCCCTATCCCTATTCCCTCGTAAGGCCGGCAACGCCCTTGCGACACTTCGGATGTCACGAGTGTCCATGGGCGACCGCAGTTGCTTTCCATCAGGTAACCCGTCTGCTCGATTGCCCCCTAAATATCATTAAAAAAATTTTGATCAACAATAGCAGTAAAGTTGTAATCGTTGCGTTGCTGGATGTTAAAGTTACTTCAATAAAATAATGAAGTAATTGTGTTAAGTAACACTTATATTTCATGAATAAAAATAATAGCATTCTACAACAGTTATCAATATGGATATTATATTTTGTAAAACTAGGGTTTTCTCATCTTGAGTAGGCTTTCGACAAGCCATGGGATAGAAAAAGTTGGCCAAGAAAAAAAAAGGAACTTAGCAGAGTCACAAACTGTTTCATAAAATCCTGCAAAGGTCAGTTACAAGACAGACAGACAAATCATCCTTCCTTCAAACCTTAAAAGTTGAAGTACTTTGCCAGCGGCTAACCCAGTGCGGTCGGTACAAACTAACCTTTACCCTTGTCCCTTGTAAACTGACAGCTCCAGTTGCCTCATTGAGGGAATGCCCCATTTGCTTCGTTGCGTAATTTAAATAATTTAGAGGAATAGAGTTTCCCGTGTAACAACGACGACACATCACCCGAGTCCGACCCGCGCGCGGTTAGCGGCTAACCCCGGAATGCTTGAAGAGTTGGGTACTGTAAGTCCCGTCACCCGGCGTGACGAAGAAAAGTCACAGATGTCTACGGTGACATTATAAGTGAGACAGTGTTCTTCCTTGTTTGTTTGTTGTCCTTCCTCCACATCACTGAAGTAAGTTGGCGGATGACATTGACAATAGTTTCTAGCAAACTACTCTTAAATAGCAACCTATCAACTTGATTTTTGGCATAGACTTCATTAACCGTCGCCCCGAGTCGAGGTAGGTACATATGGTTGGGAGTTATTACTAAACAATCCCACCAATCACTGTGGCACAGCAGCGACAACGGTTTTACCCGTGGGAGAGCCATGCTCCGGCACGAATGGGCCCATCGGAGTGATACCACGGCCTCACATAAAACTGGAGTTCAATGAGTGAGTTTACCGGTGGCCCAAATGCCCTAATTCCCCTATCCCTATTTCCTATTCCGTCATAAAGGCCGGCAACGCACTTGCAACCATTCAGATGTCAGGGGTGTCCATGGGTGACGGCAGTTGATTTCCATCAGGTAACCCGTCTGATCGCTTGTCCCCTTAATATCATAAAAAAAAAAAACAAAAGTTGTTTGTTTTGTTGCGTGGCAGCGACTGTCGGCTGAGAGCTACTGCTGACCGCATATACTACTGTTGATATCGCTAACGTAGAATGGTGGTCAGTGATCTTAATTTTCACCGGCAATTCAGATTTTAGAACCGGCGAGTCTCGTTGATGACCAAACCCGGTAAACTGACGTCTCTGACAGTGATCTGACGGCTACGTAATCCCATGAGATGTAGGCATGTAGCTTGTTAGTTTTAACCTAGCTCCCTGGAACCATCATTATTAAACAGAAAAAAGAAGTCTTGTGAACTTTTCTTCACTGCTTCATACTCGACGAAATTAAATTTGAAATGATTTTCTGCATAGGAGATCGGAGGTCATTTTTGTCACAAGCTCTTTGTAATGTTTATCTTATTTACAAATATCCTGAGAATAGAGACAATTTAATGTTAATTATTCAAATATTAATAAAAAGTATGAGCTTCAAAACCATTTTTAGTCCTTTGAAGCACAATTGAATTTTTTATCAAACACCTATAAGAGTGAACTCCGAGACGGTAAAAATCGCAAAAATTATTCTCCCAGTAAAATTATTTGTGTGTGTGACTGGTGTCGGTGTGTGCGTCCGCTCATGCTATAAACTGCGTTTGTGTGTGTACAAATAAATGTAGGTGAACGCTGTGTAGGTATATATTTTGTGCCGAAGCCATTGTACACTTGCCGTGACAAGTGATACTTAATTATATTTTGAAATGTTGTTTTATTTAATCCGGATTGTGGATAGGTGTTGAACTGATAACTGGTAGTAGTGTCTGGCGAGCTAGATAAATTTATACTTAATTATAAAATAAATAAAAAACTAAAGTTTTTCGGTTATTTTAACTTAGCCATGAGGTTAATCGGAAAAAAAACAGTGTTTATGCCTATTTATGTACTATTTTAGGCCAAAATTGGATAAATTATCTTAAATAGTAATTACTAATTAGTAACACAGCCTGCTTATTATTTTTTATTAATACATAAATCAAATCGAAATCTTTTTTATTCAAAATTAGTACTTAAAGTACACTTTCTGAACGTCGAGACTACGGTGCCTACCACCGGTTCGGGAACTA